>PVJO010007382.1:47073-82369 GCA_004026905.1 Hystrix cristata | reverse complement strand
AAGGTGGAATAATATTTTCACGTTTCCTTTATCTGTTCATCTCTCAGTGGACACATTGAGTAACTTCTGCCTTTCAGCTATTGTTGAGTAATGCTGCTGTGAACGTGGGTGTGTGTGTACCTGTTGGGGACGTTGCTTTCAACTCTTTGGGATGTACATCTAGAAGGGAGTTGCTAGATCATATGGTAATTTTATTTTTAATTTTTTAGTAACCACTTTTTTTTTTTTTTTTTTTTTTTTTTTTTTTTTTTTTTTTTTTGGTGCTGGGGATCGAACTGAGGTCCTTGTGTTTGCAAGGCAAGCACTTTAACCACTGAGCTAAATCCCCAGCCCAGTAACCACTTTTCTTAATTGTTTAGTGACCACTTTTCATGGCATCTGCACCATTTTACATTTCCCCCAGCAGTATGCAAGTTTTTAAGTTTCGCTACATGCTAGTCAATACTTGTGTGTTCCTCTCTCTCTCTGTCTTTCTGTCTCTCTCTCTCTCTCTACACACACACACTCACACACACACAACTATGATTCCACTGATATATTTAAAAATGCTAGCTATACTGCTGGGTAGGAAGCAGTGTCACATCGTGGTTTTGATTTGTATTCCCTAGTGATCAATGACAATATGCATCTTTTCCTTTTTTTCTAATTTTACTGTCATCCCCCAACAATGTTGTGCACACTAGTAGCAATCTCTGCTCAACATCTGCCACCTTGTTCATTTGTACCTGTCCACATGGCTGTATGTTGAATAAGATATATGAGTATTCTTTCCTTTTCAGACTGTAAGTGTCTGGAGGAGAAGGACTGTGGCTTTCTGATTCTACCACTAACTTAGAAACATGCTTGCAGGTTGAGGCCCCGGGTATGATTACTTCCCCAGTAAAATGCGTGTGGAGTGTGCAATGGCCTGACCCTGAGGGCTGGAGAATGTCTCTCCCCGGGAGTCAGCCCTTCTCCGCACCCCCAGGCCTCCTGCCTCTGGCTCTCTGCATTCCTCCTTCTCAGGTACAAGCCCCAGGAAAAGCTGAAGGCGAACTTTGGTACTCCCGAGTTCCTCGCCCCAGAAGTTGTCAACTATGAGTTTGTCTCCTTCCCCACTGACATGTGGAGTGTGGGAGTCGTCACCTACATGCTGTGAGTGCTCCAGGCTGGCTCTGAGGTGGGCCGGCCATCCGGGTGACTTTGGGTACCCACCTGAACAGTGAAGATTTGAAGTTACTCGGGAAGTATTCCTGGGAAACATCAGTAGAGGAGTAGGGCGATGAGATGGGGAAGGAAAAGCAGCCAGGTGAGGGTCTGTCACTGAGCCAGTTTATTCATTTAAATTGATCCTATCTGTAAGTTACCACTTATCATAGGCTAAAGTTGGAACAACTTGAGACGGCCAGATGTCATTCCCCAAAGTAAAGGTCTGAATTAGGCCTCCGCAGCCATATCAAGTCATGGACTGAGCTATTGAGTTTTTTTGATACACTTAAGTGAAAATAACTAAAGGCATTAATCGCCCCGAAGTAAAGCCCACCAGTGAACACCTGGAGTTTATTTCCCCCAACTCTGGATTCCGTTGTGGGACACTCTTTGAGTTTAACCTGAGGGATGAAGAGTTGGAGAGTTTACATACAAACTCTTATTAGTTATTAATTTGGCACTGGTCTCAGATGTCAGGGGTCGGATCAACTTCCTGGTCCTTCGGGCGGGTGAAGCAAGCTTTAACTGGAGAGAAAGCCCTTCAGGAAAGAAATGAAGGTGCTTCGGTACGAGTGGGGCTGGACTGTGCCAAGCCGGTAAGGTGAGCAGACGGGCTGGCAAGACACTACTATATTTCCAACCTTGTCACTCCTGACCTAGCGCTCCAACTTCTCTCCAACTTTCCGTGGCTCTTTCCTTAGGGGCCAAAGTCATGTTTTGCTTCTTATCTTGTTGCATAACTTCTGCCCTGTGTTCCTGCACTTCACGTGTGTCTGTGGTACCAGGCTGGGGGCAATTAGCACGCCAGGGCCAGCCAGCCAGGTTGTCCTGCCTCTCAGCCTTGCAAAAGCAGGAGCCTAACAAATTCAATTACCATTGGGACTGTGGTGAGGGTAGTATCTATGTGATCCAGATTGTCTGAGAAACACAGAGGCTATTGTAAAATGAAATCAATATATACTTGATTAATGGATACATTGAGTCAGGCTCCAATTTTTCTTTACTTTGGAGATAAGGGGGAAAGAAGTGAGGGTGATAGATGGGTTGTTCTGAACATTCTTCCTGCCTCCATTTTTAACCCTTCCGGCTCCTCCCCTAAATTAGCACTGAGCTATATCCTGTGGAGAAGTATTGGAGCTACTTTTCTCTTGAACCTTGTTGTTTCTGGGTTGGTCTGGTTGGACCTTGTAAGTTTCTTCTGTATTCTGCTAAAGTGTTTGGGTAAGTGTGGCTTCCATGTTCTGTACTGATGATCCTTTCTCTCCTCTGTAGACTCAGTGGTTTGTCCCCATTTCTAGGGGAAACAGATGCAGAGACCATGAATTTCATTGTGAACTGTAGCTGGGACTTCGATGCTGACACCTTTGAAGGGCTGTCCGAAGAGGCCAAGGACTTTGTTTCCCGGCTGCTGGTCAAAGAGAAGAGGTACTTTGTTGCTTGTCACTTGGGGACCATTGTGATTGTGAGCCTGATCTGGGTGCTGGGCTGGACCCTTTTTTCTTTAGGATTTCTCAGTCTGCTACTTCTTTGGAATAACAATGAGACCAGAGAGAGGAACGGAAATCAATTAAATAAAAAAAAAAAAACTAGGTGCATGAATTCTAGATATGCTTTAGAAAGAGGCATATTTGCAAATGGGTCCTATTTCCAGGTTATCACTTATCAGAGGCTAATGTTGAAGCAAAGTTGAGATGTGCAGGTGTTATTCCCCAGAGCAAAGATTTGAATAGCTCATTTCTTGATGAGGAAAGCGCCTCAGGCTATCAAAGCCCTGGAGTAGGCCAGTGAGGTTTCTTCTTCTTCTTTTTTTTTTCTTTTGATACTCACATAAAATAATAACTTGAAAGCAACCAAAAGTATTGATAACCCAGAAGTAAAGACCACCTGTGGGCACCTAGAATTTGTTTCCACTGGGAACTCTGGAATTCATTGTGGAGCCCTGCTTCCAAGTTACTTAAAGGCCCAAGAATCTGGGCTCTGACATAGCTCATTGTTCTCTCATCCTCACAGTTCTATTTCTGATTGCGAACGGTATGCAAGAGGAAAAAATTTTCTAATTCAGATGGATACACTTTGGAAGGAAAAATGAGCTTCTTTCAAGTCAAACGTCATGTTCTTTTGCTTCTTGTGTTTGAAATTTTTAATTTTTATTAATACGTGTTTTTGGTACATAATGATTACATTCATTTTGGGGTTGGGGATTTAGCTCAAGTGGTAGAGTGCTTGCCTAGCAAGTGCAAGGCCCAGAGTTCGATCCCCAGCACCCCCCTCCCCCAAAAAAGTGCTTGCTTTGGCAACACATATATATTCATTTGAGGAGTTGGTACATGTATATAAGACATCTCAGTTCTTCTTACTCCTCCTTCCCCTCTCCCTCCTTCCATCCTTGGTCCCCTTCCCATTTGCAGAAAAGCTCCCACTTCCTGTTATCTTTTATATTGCTCTTTAAACTATTTATACTTTGAGTTTCTTATATAAGAGAAACAATGCAGGATTTAAATTCGTGTGTCTGATTTGTTTTACTTAACACTTCCTGGGACTGGGGATTAAGCTCAGTGGTTAGAGTGCTTGCCTCTCAAGTACAAGGTCCTGAGTATCCCCAGCACCAAAAACCCCCCCCAAAAACCCAAACAAACGTTTCCTACAAATGCCTCAAATTTATTGTTCTTTGTGGTAGAGTAGTACTCTATTGTATATAAATTCCGTATTTTCTTTATCCTTTCTTTTGCTTCTTGAGAGCAATCCCAGGCATAGTTGGCCTTACTGCTCTGCCTCAGTCTCCCAGCCTTTGCTGGAAGGTGGTGATTAATCACTCTAACACATTCCTTCAAAGAGGTCAGGGAACATTTTGCTGATGACTTACTACTTACTGGCCTTTTTAAGAGGGCAGTTTTAGACAACAAGTTCCCTTTTTGTACATGACGAGAATCTGTCTGAATCATTAAAATGTTCTGCTGACTCAGGCTTCCTGCCTAGTACAACGGTTTTAGGTAGCTAGAAAAGGCAACCCCAACTAAATGTTTCAACTGCTGTTTGATTCACAGCTGCAGAATGAGTGCCACCCAGTGCCTGAAACATGAGTGGTTGAGTAATTTGCCTGCCAAAGCCTCAAAATCCAAAGTTCATCTCAAATCCCAACTATTGCTGCAGAAATACATGGCCCAGCGAAAATGGAAGGTATTTTGTTTTTCTTTCAGTAAAAGAAGCATTTGTCTTTTGACTTTTGAAAGAACTGTCACTAAATTTTTGCATACAATTTTTATTCTAAATATTATTTCAAGGAGAAAAAATTCATTTTAAAAGCTGTTGGCTTGATTTAAAAAAGCCACAGACCAAAAAAATAACTGGCATAAAAGTGTCATTTAGTTTGTAGTTATATGGACACTGGAAATGATAGAATGAAGTTGAACATATGAGATACGCTCAAAATATATAGTGAATGTTTAAAATTTTAAAAATTTATTACAGTAAAAGACACATAGCCATTAATTCTCCACAAAATATTCCCTCTTGCTTCAAACACAATTCTCCCATCATTTTTACCACTTTCTGAAGCAGTTCTTCTGGAAGTCTTAAAGTGTGATAAAAAGTAAAGTGAATGCCACTGCTCAGTGCCATCCAATGGAAAGGCAGCTCGTAAAAACATTAAGGTGTGTCCTCATCTGTCTTTTGCACCGGATTTAGCACCATGAGAGTTCTGGTTCTTCCCAATCAAAATGATCATGAGAGGTAAATGCTCTGAATCCATCCATGGAAGCAGCCGTGACAACACAACTAAAGACTCTCACAAAAGCGGACTTCCAGAACTGCTTTGGAAGGTGGCAAGCATGATGGGATAAGTGTGTCCGAGGTGGAGGGGAGTATTGTGAAGAGGTGTAATGGCAATGTGTCTTTTACTGTAACAATTAAAAAAAAACCTTTTCAAACATTGACTGTATATTTTGATCCCACTTGGGTATGTTTTCTGTGATGGTAGTAGTGTGGTTCCTGAACGAACTGCCTGTAATTTGAGGCCTGATTAATGCACATTTCAGTAATGGGCTGTGGGAAAGCCCTATTAAGTTTTACAAGTGTTGCAACTTTGTTTTAACAGATCTTTTGGTAACAGGGACATACAGCCCATCTTAATAGTCGTTATCATCCAGGGAAGCGGCTTCCCAACATTTTGGTTCTGACTCCAGTCCTCATAAAACACGAAACAGGGCGGGGCCATAGCTCTGTGGCACAAAATATCCTTAGTATGCTGAAGACTCTCCGTTAAAACCCCAGCACCAAAACCAAAACCAAACAAACAAGCAAACACCCCCAAAAATCCTCAACACAAAAAAAATAAAAACCTTTACCTAGGGCTGGGGATTTAGCTCAGTGGTTAGAGTGCTTGCCTTGCAAGCACAAGGCCCTGAGTTCAATCCCCAGCACCAAAAAAAAAAAGCCTCAAAAAACAAAAAAAAAATCCCAACAAACCTTTACCTGGGGAATTAGTACACAAATATACATACACATATACAGTAAAAACTTCACATTTATTCTAACATACTGTGATACATCCTATTTTCTGTTCTATACCATTTAGTTTTATTTTAAAAAAATAGCTGTTTACAGTCTAAAAATTTGATTTCACAACCCAATGGTGGGTTGTGAGTCACAATTCGAGAAATGTTGTTCCAGGATGGTCAGTTTTTCATGAGAAAGGGCAGGATGTCTTATCTTCTCATGTCACACTCCAAACATTCCTGACGGTCACCAGACTGTTGTACTATAATTATTCTAGAAACTTGTTTTCCCCTTTAGATTATCAAATTTTAACGAACCCAGTGGCTAGATTCCTTTCACCTGTTTCTTTTTAAAGGTCTAAAAATACGCTTTTTGTTTTCTTTTCTTTCTCTTATCTCCAGAAACATTTCTACGTGGTGACTGCTGCCAATAGGTTAAGGAAATTTCCAACTTCTCCTTAATATTCAACTCTACTGCTCCGAAAGGCCCAAAAATTACTAAGGCCATTGTTGATTTGAAGAGATGACTCAAGATTTAAAATAATCTGGCATTTTATTATTATCGATTCTTCTAATTTTGTAAAAAAAAAAAAAAGTTGACTGTTGCTTTCCTTATGACTGTAAAGAAAGCTTCTTAGAAACCTTTTTTCCCCTGTAAGATCACAGAGTTTGAAATGCTGTGTTTACTTTTCAAGTATTAAAGTGTAGGCATGCTTAGGTAAGCAGAAAAGGTCCTACTTTGCATATGTCAGATTTAAATTTGAAACTTAGCTATTATGCAAGGGCATGTTACTTGGAATTACCTCTTCCAGTGCAAATATTCCAGTACAGAGAATTCCTAGAATTTGGACTCGCTTGAGTGTGAGCAAATCTTGTACTACCCTGCTCTAGGGTCAAATTGCATGGATTTAGGACAGTGATCTCCAAACTTGTTTTAACTTATGTTCCTTTTTAAGAATCAACACCAACAGGCTTCCTTTAGTTTGGTGTAAAATTTCAAAATTTATCAATTGTGACTAAATCTGAACATCTTCACTTCATCTTAGCCAAAAGGCCGAGAAGTGATTAAATCTGAAAATTTTGCCTGTGTTTTTAAATTCTATGCTCACCTTCCCCTCTCTCCAACTTCTGCAGTCTTGACCCCCATTTCGTGGTCATGAACTTCTGGTCTTATAAGTCTGGAAAGTGATGCAATATATGAATTGAGATAAGAATGTAATGATGTTCAGCTTTCTGCGAGGAACACAGAAATGATATGGTATGAAACAATAAAGGAGAAGTGCTCTTATACTGCTTCATTAAGGATGTACTACTTTCAATGTTGTCATTTTAAAATATATTCTTATATACTGGTGTATTTAAAAACTGTACTACATGCATTAGAATAGTCACATCATCCATTCACTGAAATAACATTCTTCTCAATGTGGTGAGCAACTAAAACATTTACAGACTTTATGTGTGCACATTTCAGCACTGGGTTTTTTTTTTTTTTTTTTCTTTTTTTTGAGAAAGGGTCTTACTACGTGTTTCAGGCTGGCTTGAACTCGCTATGTGGACCAGGCTGGCCTTGAACTTGTGGCAAACCTGCTGAAATGAACCAGGCATGGTGGCAGAAGGTTTGCCACATTCAGCACTTCATTCTTTTTAATACTTTATTATTGAAAAGCTAACACTTTTTAAAATTTCTTCACTTATGCCTGATCTTTTTTTTTTTTTTTTTGAGACAGGGACTCACTATGTAGTCCAGCCTGGCTTGAATTCATTATGTAGCTCAGGCTGCTCTTGAATTTGCGGTGATCCTCCTGCCTCAGCTTCCCAAGCGCTGGGATTACAGGCACGTGCCACTACACCTGGCTCACTTCTGCCTGATTTTTATGGTACAATACTTCCATTTCTTTCTTGCATCAGCTCTTTTAGTTGATGTAGTGACTTAGTTTTTAATTAGACATCTGACAGTTTCACAGCCTTTCAGGATTTTTTTCCCTCAGCAGAATAAAGACTTTCTTGGGTTGTAACTTTGCTTTGGAAAGCTAACCCTTGTTGAGGAGCTATGATTTTTTCAGTAGCAGCATGTCTAGGCCTGCTCCAAATTGACCAGCTAATGAACAAACATCCCAGGAGATGGCAGCTGGAAACTGCCTTTAGTGAGACAGTTTCAGTGATTTGGTAAAAGGCTTTACTTTTTAAGTGTCAGTTATCTTTATGAAAAAGTGCTTTTGAGACAGGGTCTTCCTAAGTTGCTAAATTGCCCAGGCTGGGCTCAAACTTGATTTTCCTTCCTCAGCTTCCCAGAGTTCTGGCATTACAGGTGTGTACCGCCATACCCAGCTATGGGAAAGGTTTTTTGAGGGCAGCTAGAGAGGTTATTTTGTATTTCTATCTAGTGTGATAGTTCTTATTCTGTCTGGGACTTGAGATCCTTGTGCGATGCTATGATCTTCTCCCAAGAAAAATACACAGTTACCCTGATCTAATAAAGCAACACTAGAGAAATATCAGCCATATTCATAATTTAAAAATTTCTAGTAGCTCCTCTAAAAGTATTTGCTGAAATTAATTTAAATTATTTAATCCTGTGTGTAAAAACATTTCAATATATAATCAACGTAAAATTATGGAGATAGTTTTTCATGCTCAGGCTCTAAAACCTGGTATACAATTTACACTTACGACATGTTAATTTAGGTGCTAAATTTTCATTGGAAATAATTTGTATTTAGATTTCATAAAATTTATTGTGGAAGATATATATGTACTCAAGTTGCTTGAAACATACCTACATTTGTCCAATGATTTAATGAAGTATCTATTTTTACATTTAATGAAAATAAAGTTGGAAATTCAGTTCTATAGTTGCATCAGCCATATTTTAAGTGTTTATTAGTCATATGTTTAGTGGCATCTGTTTGGACAGGTCAGATCTAGAATCCTGTACTATATCTACTAAATTTTAATGTTTTTCCCCTTATGCTGTTACCTAAAGGAACTGTTTCTTTCCAAAGTCTCTCTGAGGGGTATGTGTGGGAGAGGCCCACACAAGTGAGAGTAATGTGGATTTCAACCTCCCTAAACTGAAATTAAGAGTTGGGCATGGTGGTGGTGCATGCCTGTAATCCCAGCACTCAGGAGGCTGAGGCAAGAAGATCGTTTGGAATTTGAGGCCAGCCAGGGCAACGTAGTGAGTTCAGGACAGCCTGAACTATGTAGCAAGACCCTTTCTCCAAAACCAAGAAACAAACAAACAAAAAAAGAACAAATCTGAACTCAAGAGGAGCTTTTATGAAGCTTGAGGTTTCTGGATATTTTTAGTTCTCTAATTTGCTAAGGTGTACTTGGCTCCCAAAACTTTAGATTACAACCATGATGGTATCAACTATTTATAATGGGACTTTTCATTTGATAAAAATAGTAGTAATTGAAAACTGTTAAGCAAGAAACCCTAAAAGATAGTCAGGGTGGAGTTGGTGAGGGTGTGGGGAAGACAGCCGTTCTTCTCTTTGACGGACAGGTGTCCAGATAGCTACGCCCACCACGCAGCAGCTCCATTTCTAGAAATGGTCACTTAGCACTTGAATAAGCGCGCAGAAGTTTGCGCACGATGCTCGTTATAGCACTGCTGCTGAGGATCCAGGCAAACGCCAACACACGCCTGCCTGTGCGGAGTTAAGTGAGCTGTGCCAGCTCCGTGGAGTGGGGGTCTCACAGGCGTTAAAGGTAGACCCCGATGTTCCAAGAGCCATCTGTTCATTCAAAACTACAGAACATATATGTGGTATCATCCCCTTATGACGAGACACATACTTATGTGTGCATTCAAAGTTGTAGGCTAGGCAAGAAACAACAAAAAGTGGAGTGAGGAAAGTGGGTGATTAGGAGGGGAAATTCTTCATTTGCTTGGGAGAGGGAATTCTATTTTTCCTAACTTTCTGAACCACTTGAATTTCTTTGTAACAAGCATGTACTTCTTTTATAGTAAAAATTAGTAAAACAGTATCAAGTGTGGACCTTGTTTTGACCCCGATTTGATCAAATGGCAAAAAGATATATTAGAGACACTCAGGGATTTTAATTTTAAATTTCATCTTCGGTAACAGAACTAAACTTCTGACAAGCTTTTTTTTTTTTTTTTAAACAATAAAAATAGTACAGAGACAGATGGAATGAGTAATGAGTTTCTATCACAGGGACTGTGAATGTGTTCCAAAACTGTACTTAGTTAAATAAGACTCAGAAACATCAGATTTAACCAAATCTTAACAGTGTAATTTCAAAGCGAATGTCCTTAATTAATTTTAAATGGACAAAGACCTAATTCTAAGAGTTAATACAATAAAACTTTTAAAACATAGAAGGAAAGCTTCATGACATTGGATTTCTTTGATATGAGAATAAAAGTGCACACAAAAGTGAAAATACATCAACTGACTACCTCAAAACTAAACATTGTGCATGAATGTAGTAAGAGTGAAAAAGGAACCTCAGCAATGGGAGAAAATATTCTCCAAGTGTTATATCTGATAAGGGTTAATATATAGAATATACAAAGAACTACAACAATGAAAAACCCATTCATGCAAGGTGGCACACGCCTGTAATCCCAGCACTTTGGAGGCTGAGGCAGGAGGATCGCTGCAACTTCGAGACCAGCCTGGGTGACACAGTGAGTTCAAGGCCAGCCTGAACTACACAGTGAGACCCCGTCTCAGAAAAAACAAAAAACAAAAACAAAGAAACCCCAATTCAAAAAGGGGCAAAGGATTTGAGTAGACGTTTCTGCAAAGAAAATATACAATTAGGCACAGGTCTGACATCATTATCATTGGGGAAAGATGAATAAAAACCACCATGAGATAGCACCTCACATCCATTAGAGTAACTACTTAAAAACAAAAAACACAAACACCAAACCAAACCACATAGAAAATAAGCATTGGCAAGCATGTGGAGAAACTGTAGCCCTTGTGAACTACAAGTGAGACTATGATATTATGTACCTACTATAGATCGTTTGATCCTCAAAAGTTTTGAAATTACTATGTGACCCAGAATCCCACATCTGGGTATATAACCCCAAAAAGTGGAAAGCAGGGTCTTCAAGAAATATCTGCACATCCATGTCCATAGCAGCATTACTCACAAATGCTAAGAGGAAGCAACCCAAGTGTCCCATCAATGGACAAATATATTTTGAAAGTGGTACTGTATACACAATGGAATAGTACTCAACCTTGAAAAGGAAGATTTTGACACAAGCTACAAAGTGGATGAATCTTGAGGACAGTATACTAAGGAAATCAGCTACAAAGAAATACTGAGATTCCACTTATATGAAGTACAGGGTGGAAAAAATGTTGGTTGCCAGGAGCCTGGGGGAAGGAGGAATGGGAAATTGTTTAATGGGTAGTCAGGAAAAATTCTGGAGACTGGTTGCGAGACAATGTGACAACTGTACACTTAAAAACAGTAAAGCTGGAAATTATATATATGCCATATTTTAAAAAGTTTATATGCTTAATTTTACATGATAAAAATACTTTACTTTTGACTCAAAGATAAACATCTAAACTTGGTACCAAATTAAAAACTATCTTCCAGAATGAGGAACATTCCCTTATTCATTTTAGATCAGTGTTAACAAGAGCTATTATTTAGCGAATGCCTTCCAAATCCCATACACTTTACAAGAATTACCTTTAATTCTCACAAGACACATGTATCCATTTTATAAATGAAGAAACTGAAGCTCATTTAAATTTTGAGCTGTTTTTGGAGGGGAAGTGGCACAGCCAGAATTTAAATATCACAGGGTCTGGCAGATGTTATTTCTGTTGGGATCATTTGATTGTATTATTTCTTTAGCGTCAGGCTGCTAAATTTTGAGAGTTAAAAGGGCCAGGAAAGGTTGGGGATTTAGCTCAGTGGTTAGAGTGCTTGTCTAGGAAACACCAGGCCTCAAGTTTGATTCCCAGGACAAAAAAAAAAAAAAAAAAAAAAATCGGCCAGGAAAGCCAGGCAGGGTTGTGGACACCTATAGTCCCAGCTACTCAGCAGTTTAGATGGGAAGATTGCTTGAGTTCTTGAGTTCAAGATCAACCTGGGCCACACACTGAGATCCCTAGCTCAGGACAAAAAAAAAAAGCACGGGAGAAAAAAGTCACCCATCTGCAGCAGTTACTGCGACTTAATGGTAGCAGGTTAAGAGACAACTATTATTGTTAATGATGGCATTCTGAATAGATTGGTACAATCACTTAATCATGAAAAAATTTACTTAAATTTGGTACTGGGGATTGAGGAAAGGGCCTTTGCACTGAGCTATCTCCTCTGCCTATGTATCATCTATCTATTGAAAATGGTGTCACTAAGTCCCTAAATTGCCCAGACTGAACTAGAACTCAAGATTCTCCTGCCTCAGCCTCCTAGAGTGCTGAGTGTATACAATGCCCCACTACATCGTGAAGTTTCAATTTTAGTTAAAATCATGTCTTGGTATGATGTCCCTAATCATAAAGCTCCTTTTCCATAGTTAATTGCTTTTTTCTAATACTTGCTGAATATTTGCAG
This sequence comes from Hystrix cristata, assembly GCA_004026905.1. NCBI lineage: Eukaryota > Metazoa > Chordata > Mammalia > Rodentia > Hystricidae > Hystrix > Hystrix cristata. The sequence continues at coordinate 70,121 of PVJO010007382.1, read as the reverse complement.
TGGGTATTGTGCTAAACACATTACATGTAATGGCTCTAGTACACCTCCACATTTTTCCAAGAAGTATCACCATTTTTATTCCTACTTTATAAGTGAGGCCAAAAGAAGTTAATTAGTTTGCTCAAAATTTCACAGATGGTGAGTGGCTGAGCAGGATTTGAAACCTAGGAAATCTGATTCAAGTCTGGGTCTGGTGAGCAGTGAGGACTATGGTACAGGAAGTTGAGCTTTTTTCCTGCTAGAGTGGACAGATTTTGGCCTAACAAGGATTCCTTCAAACTGATGACAAGTGCAACCTGAATGCAAATAAAAATAACATTTATTAACTTAGGCTGTACAAAATACTGATTAGTCAAACCAAAACAGTTACACAAAAACTTAAGTAAAATCTTACACTCTAGATAGACAGGAGACTGCCTTTCAGCTTAAGACAGAAAAGCAAAAGGGCTGCCATTTCCTGCTGTAGGACAGCCAGCCCTGTGGGGATCTGAGGTACGAGGCACGCAGCTGATCTAACGTTGCCCATGCCAGGGGCAGCCCACTGCCCAGAACTCAGCTCTAGTAATGGCTTCTTTGCTAGTAAGGCAATAGGGTCCTCGGTATAAAAGTCTGAACAAATCCCAAAGCCCTCAATCCTTCCTGGAGGTGGCAGTAAACTACAGGTGTGCAGCACATCCCAGGCTGGAAACTAAAATTACTCTACTGTACTCTTTTGAGCATTGGCAGCATTTTCCAAAATTTTCCTTTTCCATTCTTCATAATCCTGTGTGACATCTTCATCTTTCTGTGGTTTATGTGAGATTTCTTCTACTTCTTTTATTTCTATGAGGAAAAAAAATCAAAAGTAATTTCAAAATTCTTATGTCTACAAATGAAGTAAAAGTAAACTTGTGTAAAGTATCCACTTCAACTAACTAAAGTAATAGGGAATAAGATATTGAAACAAAATGGCAACTCTCACTTATACTCTTAGCAGTCCAAGACATCTAATAATAGGTAAGATTATCAAACACTCACTGTGCTTGATGGGCACTGAACCAAGCACTTTAAACTGTATCTCATTCAAGCCTCATCACAATACTAATGAAGTGGGTGCTAACATTATTACATTTTATAGATTAGGAAATCTCACAGAAACTGTGAGTTTCTTAAACTCATACAGCCAGCAGGTGGTGTTAAAGCCCATAATAAGGCCACCAGCCAGATTGTCTTTGTAGCTGGAACTCCTATGTAAGCAAACAAGAACTTAACCTGAAAACATTTTTTGAAGCTAAGAAGAAAACAAAACAAAACGAGCCTCAGCCAGTCACCACCAGCCAGTTGGTTATATGACTGGGGCCCTCCCGTCAGGGCACATCCAAATACGGCAAATGCATAGCCCTGGTCCAGACAGTGATGGCTCCCGGGTTCAGTCTATAAAAGCTCCCTGTTTAGACTCCTGGGTGGAGCTCTCTGAGTCTCTTTCTGATTTGTGTACTGCTCAATTCATGAGTCATTCTTTGTTTCAACTCTGTTGTAAACTTTAATTTGTCTAAAGCTTTTCTTTTAGCAGTGGTAAAGACCCTGTACTCAGGCTGTTTGGCTTCAGATCTATTTTACATTACATAATACTTCTGTTATTTCCACTAATCATTGCTCAGAGGATGGGTCTCAGCAAATCATTAATGCTCAGGGATCTACTTTAAGGCTGTTCTTGTCAAGTGAGTAGCTAGAACAGCACAGGACTATTCACTGTATTAATCACACTATACTCATTTCTCTATAGTCTTTAGTCACTAGAGTGCTGGGAAGACTTACCCTTTACCAGCGATTCAACCACTGTCTTCTTTTTCTTCTGTGGGGGACTAGCTAAATCTCTATGTTCTCCTTTAAGAAAAGAAAAAAGTATTAGCAGGTTAATTTTTCCCCTACTCTCAATTTTAGTATTTGGCCATATTTTAGTTCATAAACAAATGTTAAGACACCTTGATGGGCCAAAGAGTAGGAAAGGAGAAGGGAAATGATCTTGCCCTTTCCTTTTCTTGGAGCTTCTCTTGTCAAACCTGAGAATCACTTCTGACTTATGAATCTGGAGACTCGCATTTAACATCACAAAATGTTAATAGGGAATCTATTTTTCAGATATGGATTCATGGACTCACAGGTTTCTAAAAAGTTACTACTTTATTTGAAAAATAGAAAAACCAATTTTCTCACAGAAAAGAACAGATCTGGCCCACAGTAAGTACAGAATTCAGAAGGCGGCCAGTTTGCAAGTTGAAAATATCTGATTTTTACCAGCCAGTCTACATTTTCAAATGGGACATTCTTGAACTACAGAATACTCACTGTCGATCTGCTGTCCAATCTTCTCTAATTGTTTACACAGCCGATCAAATATGGCTTTTTTTACACCGGCCATTGCTACCATTTTGTTTTTATCCACTTTTAGCTTTAGAATCCTACAAAAGAATTTCCAAAATTGCTTTTTTGGGGACGAGTAGTTTTCTTCTCTGGCCAACCAGATTATAAATTTATTTCATTTTCCTCCACACTTTAATCAGAGTCCTCAGTTGTCTAGTTTTTCCTTTATTCCAAATCCAGATTAGCTAAAACCATGAAAATGTGCTTCTTTTAAGGGTCTTTGCTGTAGAGCTTCATGCCCTTTAGAACTCTTTTTAGTAAATCTCAGATGTTAATTTGTAGAATGATAATCACGGTACATTTAAGTGTTGAATGCACTTTAGCCCATACTGCCTACAATTATACTAGAGTAGTATTAACACCCTCCTACCTCCTCAAAAATCCCAAAACCCTCTACAGCAAACACTAACAAAAATCACAAATTTCTTATTCAGGATAAGAAACCTGTCCATACCTGTCTTTGCTCAGTTCAATATGGTTTCATAAGTAGGCTTGTTTGACTATTTGCAGTTTTCTGCAATAACCACCCTACTCCCTCCTTGAATACACGGTCTTTGTGGACTTAAAGGAACATTTTCCGTGATTAACAATCAGTCCTAGGTATGCGAACAGAATCAAACACACCAAAATTTAGTGCCTCGGTAATGAGAAACTCTCTTCTCTAACAGCCAGCTACCCTTTACCCCACCCCAGGAAGCTTTCAGGCAAGATGACAATTTTAGACCAAGATACCAACAACTACGAGTATTTTCAGGATAGCGATTCAGTATACAGAGGTGACACACAAGTTTAAGATTCAGATATAAGAATTTACTACAGAAATGTTTTATAAGTTAATTGAAGAACAGTTTCTGTCAGTACTTTTTAAAAATATGACTGGAAAAATCACACATGACCACTGTTCTGACAGATTCCATCCTTTATAAAAAGCAGACCCTGAAATCAGAATACCCAGTGTATACATACGGCCACCACTTGGCAACTGCACTTCTGGCAACACTGGTTCCACGCTGTTAGCTACATTACAGGATAAAGCGAAAATCTGGTCACTTGGCCACTATTCCGAAAGTTGTATTATAGGGGAAAATTTGCCAAGTTGAAATCAGCTGAATTAGAAGCATTCTTTGGGAATTAATAACACCACTCATAAACTGGAAACTTCTGAATCTTAGAAGGAACACTCACTTGCATGCTGAAAGTAGTGCAGCTGTGGTGAAAAGAGGCCGGGATAAGTCAAGATCCACTTGCTGTGTCTGGGGAAGACTGGACTCATAGCTAGGGAATAGTGGTGTTTACAGAATTACTTGTCAGAAGAGGGGATAGATACGAGCAAAATATGTTATACACATGTAAAATATAAGTAAGTTCTAGTGCTGTACAGAACAGTGAGGTGACCATAATTCACAGTAACTTACTACATATACAACTCACAAGCAGAGAGAAGCTCAGGGGCTCCAAACACCAAGTAATGAGAAGGAGAGGAATATGTTAATCACTCTGACTTCGTCAGTGCATACTGGAATATCACACTGCACCTCGCAGATACAAACAATTATTTTGTTAATCAAAAATTTTTAAAGGTTTAACATGGAAATATTAACTACGCGGTTCGATCATTAAACCTGTACATGTTATCAAATTATCACGCCATACCCTATCAATCTATACAACTAAAATAATAAATTGTTCTATCAGAAAAAAATTTTTAAAAAGGAAAATCATTATTTCAAAAGGGAGTGGAAGTGCAAACTAAACTTGCAATGTTTTAAAATGCAGGAGATAAGCACTCTGTCACTTTAACATCTTCATTTTTACTTTTTCTTTTGAACACAGGGTTTTTGCATTGTGCCACCTCCCCAGCCCTTTTTATTTTGAATAGTTTTTATTTACGTTTAAGACTGAAAATTAACCAGAACAGATCACTGGATAATTTTGCTTTATCAGTATAAAATTTAAGGTTCTTTAAGTTCATACCTTTGCAGTATGTTTAAAGCCATGTTCACTGCTTCTGTACAGCTAAACTGTATAGCTAGGTCTTTTATTCCAATATTTGAATTCACATCCAGTAAACACTCAAAAGATTTAAGACAGCTTTGATACATCTTCTTGTTCAATCCAGAAAGTTTAATTAAATAAGCCTTTGAAAGAAAAAATATACAAATCTTAAATTCTCTGTATTAGCACACTTAAACACTATGTGATATACTTTTCAAAATTAACTCTAAGGCAAGTTACTCTACCTAAAGGCTTAGCTTCATTTAATAAAAGTCAGTAATCACCTCAAGCAGACTACTGCCTTCAAGGAGCTCATACCATAGGAAGGTAGTAATGCATATTCACAGTTAACTTTGAAATAAATATACAGTATCAATATGTCTAAGGTGTGGAGGAAAAAACACCATGGGAGATAGGTATTGTTACTTGTTTTTTCAACAAACATGCCATTGTGCAAACTTTAGGGAAGAAGTGTGTATGTGGAGGAGGAAAGGTGGAAGAGGGAAACAAGGACAGAAACAGGAAAATCAACAACTGTGAGAAACCAATTGTCTGGGAGAGTCAAGGGGAACTTCATAAAGGATGTAACAGCAAGATGGGGGTCACGTAAGATAAACAGGGGTTTGTCAGAAGAGCATTCCTGGGAAAACCAAGTGTTACATCAATAAAGCCACAAATTATTAAACTGTAGAAGTAAATGCTGTAGTTTGAAATCAGGGTTTAAGAGAGGCTGGAAACTTTAATGAAGACAACAGAGCTTTGTTTTAACATTTATATCATTTAATGAGTGTATCTATTAAGACACAGGTACTGTGTTACAGGTGTTACACAATCATCATAGCTCAGCGAAATGGACATTTTTATCCCACTTTGTAGAGGAGGAAACTGGTGGCTCACAGAACTGGCAAATGGTATTGTGATTTGGCTTCAACACGTGACTCTTCTGACTCCAAAGCTACTGCTTTTAAATACTGTGATATTGCAAAAAAAAAAAAAAAAAAACAAACATAAATAGGTTTTAAAGTAGATGTTTTAGGAGGCTACCGGTAATAGCAGTGTGGAAGATGATGACCACTATGAAGAAAAACATAGGAAAACTAGGTAATATAAAGAGAACACTGCAAAAAGTATTTTTTTCCAACCTGACGAAATGCCTCTTAACTTTATCTAGAATAGCATGTGAGAAGAGCCACAGAAATTCTAAAACATTATCTCTGGCCAGGGTCTAGCCCAAGCAAAAATTACAATGCAAGGGTTAAATTTTAGATTATTCAGACATTCAATGGGACTCACTTACCCTGTCTAAGGGGCACTTCATAAAGGCAGCAGCAAGGTCCAAGCACATGACTGCATTGCTAGTTTCTGTAGTATGTGTGGACAGACCAGTACACTTCACCTGAGACAGTCGCAAGTACTCCTCTGCTTTCCTGACATAAGAGCAATGTGTTCATTAAAAGTCTTTTTCACAAGTTTGCCCAGCAGTTAAGTAAACAATGAACATAGCCTGGTGGACCTCATCCTAATATTACTTGGGGCTGGGAATGAAGGGGATATCCTTTGAAAGGGGATGTGCTCAAGATAAGCAACATCCTGACTCCAGGCATCACTGTACCTAAGCGCTTTGAGGCAAGATTAAATTCAGGTCTCCACAAAACAACTCTTCTTTCCTTCTTCCATTACTGGAAGAAGCATGAACAACCAGATGGAGAGCAGGTTAGACCACGATCCCTTCTTTTAATCAGTGGTTCTTAAACTTACCGTTCAGGACGAAAACCCCGGGGTCTTGTGAAAACAGATACTGGGTCCCCTCCCCGGTTTCTGATTAGCAGGCCTGGGGTGGAGCTCAAGAGTTTGCATTTCTAACAAGTGCCAAGAAGATACTGCTGTTGCGGGTCCAGGACTACCCTTGAGAATGGCTGTTCTTGCAAGGGTCTTTCCCACTTCTCAAGGCTTCTGTCACAGTCATAGTCTTGTTACACCTTCCCAAGGCTGGCACTGTCAGTCCACCAGGCCTCTGAGCAATATCTCCTCCGGAGCCTTTCCTGACCTTTTATTAAAAGCATGGTAGGACAGATGTTCCCACAGTCGCCCTACCATGTCACACATTCAGCGTATAAAGTCCTGCAGGGCGCTTGCCATGATCTCCGTAGGTTTACACAGCCTTCCGCTTCACCGCCATCGACAGGCTCTCAGGAAGAGCCAGAAGGAGGACCCAAGTCCTCCGGGACTCGTTCCCTTTCCGCCACCCTGCAACCCACAGAGCCATTTGTTCCCAAGGACTTCTACATGCCCCTCTAGCCACCTCGCGCGAGCCGGTTGGCCGGAAATCCTGAGGCCGACCTCGGGCTCGCCCGGCCCCGGCACCCAGTCGCCCCCGCCCCGCGCTTCCCACGGGAAGGGCGCGGGTCACGCCCAGGGAGGGCTCAGGAGGACTAGGAGGAGACCCCCGGGGTGCGGTCATGCCCGGACAGACTCACCTCAGCACACTGGGGTCGGCGAGGCCCAGGCGACGGGCGAGGCGCTCGATCAGTAGTGACGCCATGGCGAAAGCCCGAGCCACTAGCGCGAACAGCAGCGGCCGAACGAAAGCCCCGCGCAGACGCAGGCCGGCCAGTGAGAGCAGGGCCCACCTCCGGCGCATGTGGATTGGTTGGAACCAGGCACTGAGCCCGTCCCGCAGAACAATCCTGGTCTTTGTTCTGCGCATGCGCGCCACGAGTACGCTGCCCAAGGCGGACGTAACGTGGGCAGGCGGCTGCGTCTCCTGTTCCTTCTTTTGTAACAAACTCTTTAAATATCGCCTTTTCCTCCTGTCTGTGTTTGAGCAACACTCACTGCCCTGCACCGGCCCGCCCGCTCCCTCATTGTGGAGAGACTACCTGGCGCCTAGACCCGTCAGCCCTAACGTTAAGTGACAGGGGCCAATAAACACGCGATACTTGGTCCCTAGAAACGAGCCAATCGAGGCGCCGCCTGCAGGCCGCGGGCGGAGCTGGGAGGGCGGGGTCGGAGCCGGGTGTCACCTGACCCGGGAGGCTCCGCGCGCTGGGTGCTCCTTGCTGCGGGCTCCGGGAGTCGCCATGGTGAGTGTTGAGGGGGTGGCGGGCTCGGCCCGACCCTTCGGGCAGCCTGGATTTTCTCCCGCCGGTCTGGAGCCCCACGGGCGGAGCAGGGACCGCGGGACGCGATCGAGACCAAAGCCAGCCCTGCCTGGCCTGCAAATGGGAGCCAGGCGAGAGAGGCCGCAGCAGGGCGATCCGGCCGCGGTGGGCGGCGGCTTCTGGCCGCGACCGTTGGTCAGAGATGAGGCCGCCTCCCCCAGGGGAGGTCTCGCCCCGGAGGCTCTGGGTGTCTGCAAGGCCTACGGCTGGCTCTGGAGTGGAATCACCTACCTCCATTCCAGGAAGGGAGCCTTAGGGCCAGGGCCAAGCTGCCGGCGGGTCGGGGGGCGTGCGGGACGCCGGAGCCTCCGGAGTGGCCCCGGGCCCCGCCCAGGCGCTGCGTTTCCACTTTGCTGCTTAGCTGTGTCCGGCCGTTCTCACGGCATTTTCCTTGCAAGAAGTAGCTTACAGGGGGACCGTAGTGGCTCCTGCCTTTCTTTTCCTCCTGGTCTTCTGTTGTAGTGTTTGTCAGCGAATTCTAAGGATCTGCTTACGTGAATTTCCTGGAAGCACTTGTTTCTTTTCGCTTTTATTCATTAGGGACCCTGGGTCACTTGTCTACTCGTCGATGAAATCCAAGTATCTTACTTGATGGAAATAGTCATTAGGGCAGCAAATCCCGGTGTGGCATTGGCCAATAAACTTGAACTTCCTCAAAATGTGAATTCTGTGCTTAGTTTCCACCAAGGCAAGTTGTCACTTGGATTTTATTAGCGTTTGATGTAGTCTGCCTTATATACTGTTTTTGGATGTTGGTATGCCAGTTTTAATTATCTTATTATTCATTCTTTGTAGACGGGCTTCTGAGACCCTTTAAGCCTGGGCCCAGATTTTAACTTAAATGCGGTAATAATAGAAAATAGGATTAAATCTTGGACATATAATACTTGCATATAATACACTGCTTTAAGAGGCGATTTTTTTTTTCATGTCTCAGAATCTTTACAGTTGAGAATTGATGTATGATGAATTGATGTGTTGATGTTAAAATGTAAAATTTTAATTTTGGGATTTCTCAACATGTGTGCGTTGACATGTATAGTGTTTTTAATAGAAAGCACTTAATTGAGGATCTGTTATACACTCCAGTTCTGTGCTGGGTGAACCAGGTTGGAGCACGTGAATTTTATTGGGAAGGGAAACCTGCATATGTGTGAGTCCTGTCACAGCCACTGTATTTATTTCTTGGCATGTACTCAGTCTCTTGAGTCTCACATTTGCATCTGAAAACAAATGTTGGTCTTTTGGGCTCTTTCCAGTCCTAAAAATGTAGACTCCTGTTCAGTAAATCAAATACTTTGTGTGGTTTCAGTGTCATGCAGTGTGCTAGGTACTGGATATGAACTGGTAGAAGAGACATGCTTGTGGAACTTACTGTCGTACGGTGTGAGGGTTGCTTCCTAACACTGTCAACTCAGTGCTTTGGTGTCGGAGGGATTTTGGCCAGGGAGCTTGGGGAAAGACTACCAGAAGTAGTGTGTGAACAGACACTGAGAATGATGAGCAGAAGTTCATCTGGAGAAGGTACATTGCCAGTAGATGAAGTTGAGAAGGGTATGTTTATGGTTTGCATCATGGTAGGGTTCCTGGGATATTGGTAAATTAGCACAAGTTTGGTATTCAAATTGCTGGGTTTCGTTGTTGTTTTTCTTTTTTCTTTTTTTCCTATGCAGTCCTGGGGCTCAAACCCAGGTCCTTGAGTGTGCTAAGCAAGCAAACACTCTACAGCTGAGCTGTATCCCCAGCCCAAATTATGTTTTAAAGTTCCTGTCCTGTCATCATCCTTAATTCTCTCTACACATTTTGTTTTGTTTTGGGTTTTTTTCTGTTTGTTTGAGACATGGTCTCCCTCTGTAGCCTAGGCTGACCTTAAACTCAGGATCTTTCTGCCTCAGCCTCTGAGTGCTGGGATTACAGGTATGCACCACCATGCCCAGCTCCCTACAAATTGTTAATTTGTGCCGTCTTACCATTTCTTAAATACCACTTTCATTAGCGTGATAGAATTCTGTATCTTGCTGTGATTGGTTTTCATTTTACAATTGATTTGTGGTGTGTTAGATTACATGTGCAGCATGTGAATGGGGAAATTGACCAACAAGTTGTCTGTTTTCCTCATAACAGGGAGACAAATACTCTATCTCTGTTTTATAGAAGCAGCAAACACACATTGTTTAAATAGAGACTAGTTTTATAAGTGATCAGTTCATGATGACCTCACTTTCTTTGCTCCTTATAACAGGTTAGACTTGGGAGGACTATTTGTAGCTCTCAAGCTGAAATGCTCCTAATCATAAACGTTAATTAGATCTTGATTCTATATAGTGTTTCTTTGATTGATGAGCTATTAAGTATAAAATCATTTGTACATGGAAAGCCATTTTCGTGAGATACTGGTTACCTGTCTTGTTTTTAATGATAAAATACTCAGTTGTTTCTCCTTTGTGAAATATTTACCAGGACATCACAAGTAGTCTTTAGCAATAGCTCTTTGTAGCATAATTGCATTGTCTCAGTAATGTGTAAAAATGTATTTATTATAGCTTCTTTTTTTCATTTGTAGCCTACTTTGTATTTGTAGTAAGTTTTCTTCCATAATTTCCTACATTTTGTAACTTCAAGCTTATTTGATGCAAAAGAATTTTGCTAAAATTTTATTCATTTGTTTATAGAATACTCTTTCTAGTCATTCTGTACACATATTTTGAACTGTTTATGTTTCTTTTTTTGCCAGATAGTAAAGATTATTTTACATAGTAGCCAAAAGGTAGAAATAATGCACAATGTCCACTGATGGAAAAATAAATAAAATGTAGTATATACATACAGTAGACTATTATTTAGCCTTAAAAAGGAAGGAACTTCTAAAACATGCTACAATGTGGATGAACCTTGAAGACATTATGCTACTGTATCAGCCAGACAGAAAAGGAAAAATGTGATTTCATTTATGTGAGATACCCAGTGTAGCCAAATTTAGAGAAAAGTAATTGCCTGAGGAGGGATGGGGGCTGTGTTAATGTTTTTAACATAGATAATGGATACATTTGGAAAGGTGAAAAAATTCTGGAAGTGGAAGATGGTGATGACTGTGTAACAGTGTGAATGTGATAAATCTTGCTCTTATAAAAGGTCACGCATCACTCCTTATCTCTAAATTGACCAGTTCAACTTAATGAAATCCATTGATTCTGATTACTTTTACAGAGGTAAGGAACCAAAAAAAAAATCTCAAACAATAGTTTGGTTTTACTAAAGTTCTCAGAGGGCTAGTCCCTGAGGAGTAATGTGCATTTTATGATGCTGGTTGTCTTCCTTACCTTTGAAACAAGCATTTTGTGTTAATAGTTCTGCTGTATAAATTAATATTCTTTTTCAGACTGAAAGACACCTAACTTTTTCTTTGAAATTAAGGAAACTCAGTTTACTAAAGTTTGTCATGCGAAAAGTGATAAAGGGAGGTGCACAGCGTCACTCATTGGTCAATTACTGTTTTTCTCTTTCCAAGATTAAACCAAGAGAGTTTTTAGTTTTTACAAACCATTGTAGTGTGGAAGTGGGTTTTGTATGGTTTGTATTTCTTTGTTAATTTTCAAATTAAATATTGTTTTTATTGTCTTAGATATGAAAGACCAGATTTTGGTTTCATGTTTATTGGTCTTTACCTTCTACCTTTTCTAACTCATTGCATGACAGACATTTTGAATTTAGTTTGGGAGGTTTTTTCCTTGGTGGGGGGTAGTTTGTGCTGGGGGTTGAACTCCGAGGCTTGTGCTTGCTAGGCAAGTGCTGTCTCACTGAGCTAAATCTCCAACCCTAGCTTTTGTTTTTGTTTTTGTTTTTAATATGAAATTAACATAAAGTCAACCATTTTGAGGTGGACTATTCAGTGATATTTGATCCAATTTTAAATCACTTCAGAAGGAAACCCCGTACTCAATAAGCAGTAATTTCTCCACCATCCCTCCTGGTAACCAGCAATCTGCTTTATGTTTCCAGGGATGATGTATCTGTTCAGGATATTTCAAATAAATGAAGTATGTGACATTTTGAGTCTGGCTTCTTTCACTTAACATTTTGCTAGATTCATTCATGTAGCATCTATCAGTACTTAGTTCTCCTATCCCCTTTTCGGAACTGTGGATCAGACCCAGACCCTTTGCATGGATTTGCATCCCCAGCCGTTTTTTTAAATTTTGAGATAGAGTCTTGCTAGGTTGGTAGGCTGCCCAGGCTGTGCTCAAACCTGAGAGCCTCCTGCCTTGGCCTCCCAGAGTGCTGAGATTACAGGTGTGGGCTACCACATTTGGTTATGTCATTTTGTTCGTATGGCTGAATAATACTCCGTTTTATATATGTACTACAAGTTGTTCACGCATCTGTCTTTTGATTATTTAATCATTTTTTTCTTAAATATATACAATAAAATGTTCTAAAACCTGCTTGTGCATGGATTAAATATTTACTTACATTATATATTGGATTCCAAAGACTTATAAATGCCTATCATTTTTAATTATAAGGTGATGCATGCTGTGATAGAAATGTAAGCTGTTAATACAGTATTAAGGAGTAGTTGATTCTACTTGGCAGTAAGAGCTAATTCATTTTGCAAGCAGATTTTTGCTGATGTCTGAGAAGAGTGGATATATTTTGTCCATTATAGTTGTGTCTATATTTTAAATGGTACCAACTAGGTATTTGATAAGAGTATGCTTTGTCATTTTCTACTATAAGTCACTAAGAATTAATTTCAGTTATTTTATTTCCAAATTATTTAGTTATGTATCGCCTAAGAATAGCCTAAAATGCAGATGAAGCATAGTTGGGGAGTAAAAAAAGGATTTTAGAGATTTGGATTAACCTATTCCCTGTCACAAGGATCAGATTGGCTTGATGGCTGTGTTCTGGTTGGTTTCAGAGCATAGTAGCACAATGCAGCCATTAACTACTACCACAAGTTTTTTTTGAAGCCAACCTGCTACAAGGATATTGAGTCAGTTCATGGCTGTCAAAATTTGATATATTAGTTGAGATATGGAACTGAAATGAGGGTTATATGACAGTCTTGGCTATAGTTCTAAGACTACAACTATAGAAATAAAAGATTTGTTAGAAAAAAGTATTTAAGAGACATTAATGGAAGTATTTTAAAAAATATTTTCAGCCTACAACACAGCAGTCACCTCAGGATGAACAGGAGAAACTCTTGGATGAAGCCATCCAGGCTGTAAAGGTCCAGTCATTCCAGATGAAGAGATGCTTGGTAAGAGTGGAAGTGTGACAGGTACAGGTGTAGACTACTGCTTCTGGTAAATCTTAATTTTCAGGGTCTACCAGCATCTGTTTTCAGGTTCATTTCTTCAAGCCCTGTGTGAGCAGTTTCAACAGAGAGCCCTTTTTACTCACAAATACATGTGTGGTTTGGGATTGTCTGCCCTACTGGAATAGAAGCTCAAGGGAACAAGAGTCCCCGCCTTTTATTTGCACTTGGGTATCATCACCACACTAATGTCTATCAGACTTGAATTACTAGCCTTTTTGCTTCTGTACCTCAGATCTGGGTTAGTGCTTGACACATACTGTGTGCTCAATAAGTATTTGTTGAATGAATGGATTTAAATACATTCATTTTGAATTACTCAGCTGTTCCTCCCCCACGTATCTTGAAAACCTTAATTTTCATCCTCAAGAAATATATTTATTGCAAAAACTAGCTTTAAAATTACTCTTACCTCTATTTATATGTTTTTATATTCTAAAAGATAGGTAATCCATATAGATACTTCAGGGGAGTCAATTTAAGAAATTGAAGGCTGGTAGTTTAAGCCATAAGTTGCTGTGGCGATACCATCTTACCTTTGTAAAGTATGTCTTATATTTTGTAAAGTTTAGGATTATGCTCTTGTATTTTAACTGTTTCGATTTCCTTGCAAATTTGGAAAGAAAGTAACTGTCTTGGAATGGAAAAAAATGGGTTTGCTATTACTTGCTTCTTTCTCTTTCTGTTACGGGTAGTGTTTGCTGTATCTCAAGGAATTGTCAATATTTATGAGTTAAATGGACACGGTGAGGATTTGAAGAAGGAGGAAAGCAAATTTGCATGGAGAGTCACTCAGAAGGGTCTTTTTAATCTGTGGGAAAACCATTGTCAACATAGTGTCTTGCTTCAAAACCATTAGTGTGCTAGCCCTCTTGATTGCAGATAAAATGTGAATTAATGGAGCTAATTTTCTAGCCTCTAGAGGTTAAAAAAGTTATAGTAAGGAGTTTACAATTCTAGGTATGTAATTCTTGTCTTGCCAAACATTGCAGCACTGGTGAGGAATTGTGCATCTTTTCAGTAAAGAGAAGGCAAGGAAAAACTAAAGTTGGTTTTAATGTGGTTAAACTAATTTAAGTGCTATATGCTTTTAAAACTGTGTAACACACCCTTAATTTAAAGAGTTTATAAGCCAGGTGTTGGTGGTGCATGCCTGTAATCCCAGCACTTGGGAGGCTGAGGCAGGAGGCTTGTGAGTTTGAGGCTAGCCTGGACTAGTGAGTGTAAGGACAGCCTGAACTACATAGTGAGACCCTGTCTCAAAAAAAAAAAAAAAGCTTATATAACCAAGATAAATGTTTCTTTAAATTAACCGTTCTTATCATTTCTCTTGGTATTTCTGTAGGACAAAAACAAGCTTATGGATGCTCTGAAACATGCATCTAATATGCTTGGTGAACTCCGGACGTCTATGTTGTCACCAAAGAGCTACTATGAACTTTGTATCTTTTGGATGTTGAAGAATAAACATTTGGGCCATACTTGATAAGTCTAATTTTGTTTGTTCTCTACTAAAGTTTTCTGCAATTACAGTAATCTTCATTATCTTTACTAAATGGTACTTTTCCGTGTTGATATGCTAATACCTCTTTTTAATGGGTAAACGTTTTTGTTCTATTAGGGATTGAACCTAGGACTTCATGCATGCTAAGTAGGGATTCTGCCACCGAGCTTAAACTTCTTCAAATGGGCTATTACTGTATCTTAACTTTAAGACCCTTCCTGAAGGTTATTGAGACCATCAGGCAGTCGCTTCTTTATGCTTAGATTTTGTTAGGCGGGTCTCAGAAATTGAAAGGAATTCAGTAATTTGCTGTTTCAAAATCCTTCAGCAATTTGACAGGAAGCCATTGTATTTGCTGCTTTGCCTCACTGGATATGCTTTAAAATACCTGTTTATTTGTCCATTCATTCATTTGGAGGTGAGATCTTGTTATATTGCCTGTGGTTGGTTAAAAATCCTATTTATTTATTCACTCATTTAGAGATGGGATCTCTCTTTGTTGGTCTTGATCTCTTGGGCTCAGAGCCTCAGGATTCTCCTACCTCAGTCACCTGGATATTTGGGAGTATAGGTACATGCACCATGCCTGGCTGAAAATCTTTATTTGTTTGTTATGTTTTTGTTTTTGAAACAGGGTCTCGCTATGTAGTTCACCTTGGCCTCCAACTCACTGTGTAGCCCAGGCTGGCCTTGACCTCATGGCAATCCTCCTGCCTCAGCCTCCTGAGTGCTGGGATGACAAGTGTGCGCCACCACATCCCATGAAAATCTTTATTTTAAAGGAAGGAAAGCTCAACTGAAATCTGTCTTCACTTTAAACATTCTCTCAGAAGACTAAATTTAAGATATCTAAGCAATAATTTTAATGTCTCCAACAAGTTACAGAATTTTATTTAGGTTGGCTTGTTTTTATTTGATACCTTAATTATCATTTAAAGATATGGCTATTTCTGATGAACTGCACTACTTGGAGGTCTACTTGACAGATGAGTTTGCTAAAGGAAGAAAAGTGGCAGATCTGTATGAACTTGTACAATATGCGGGAAACATTATCCCGAGACTGTAAGTAATTAGAATCTGAGGACCTTTATACCTGCATTTCGTACTTGACAGTGTATCCTTTTTCTGAAAAAACAATTTTTTAAGGTTATTTAATAACTTCAATAAGTTTTAGAGTAAATTTTTCATAGATACACAGTTGATGTATAGAGATATTTGAAGAATTTTAGAAATAGAAAAAAAATTGATGTGATAGTTTAAAGTCTTGATTTCTAGAAAAATTAATATGGCAGTTATTTTCTTCCTAATATGTTTATAGGTGGTGTGTATATCTACATATGGGAATCCCCTTTTATCCAAGGTTTTAGTTATGACCAATCAGGCTGCAAAAATACTAAATGAAAAATTCTAGAAATACCTAAGTTTTAAACTGCATACTTTTTTTTTTTTGGTGCTGGGGATCGGACCCAGGGACTTGTGCTTGCAAGGCAAGCACTCTAACCACTGAACTAAATCCCCAGCCCCTAAATTGCATACTATTTTGAAGAGAGGGATGAAATCTTGGATTATCTCACTGGGAATGCGAATCATCCTTTTGTCTGTCATGTCTGCACTTTATATACCATCCACCTGTTAGTCAGTAGAGCTCTGGGTCATCAGATCACCTCACATGTTACCATGGTGGGCTTGTGTCCAAGTAACCCTTA
The DNA here is from genome assembly GCA_004026905.1 of Hystrix cristata. Taxonomy (NCBI): domain Eukaryota; kingdom Metazoa; phylum Chordata; class Mammalia; order Rodentia; family Hystricidae; genus Hystrix; species Hystrix cristata. Next base: position 54,029 of record PVJO010007382.1, on the reverse strand, counting down.
CCGAGTAGCCTACCCAGAATACCCACATGATTGACCTGACTTCCATCTCATTACGTGAGCATTGTATCGTCTCATGTCATCACAAGGGTGAGTACAACATAAAATGAGAGCGAGAGACCACATTCACATAACTTTTATTATAGTATATTGTTATAATTGTTCTATTTTATTTTTTATTGTTAATGTCTTACTATGCCTAATTTATAAAGTAAATTTTATATACTGTATTTGCAGTTTCAGTCATCTACTGGGGATCTTTGAAATATCCTGCGTAGATAAGTCGGGAGATATAGATATTTAGAAGTCAGGGAATATTTTATTTTTGCTTTCTTTTTTATATTTTTAGTGGTTATATTTTAAATCAGGTGATATTTCTTCATAATGTAGGAGAATACATGATTCCTGTCTTTTTATTTAATATGCTTGTATACAGTGTATTTGGACGTAATTATGTTCTTGATTATTTCTAACCAAATGTCTCTTCATAATTCTCCTAGTTATCTGTTGATCACAGTTGGAGTTGTATATGTCAAGTCGTTTCCTCAATCCAGGAAAGATATTTTGAAAGATTTGGTAGAAATGTGTCGTGGTGTGCAGCATCCATTGAGGGGTTTATTTCTTCGAAATTATCTTCTTCAGTGTACCAGAAACATTTTACCTGATGAAGGAGAGCCAACAGAGTAATTAATTTTCTTTCTTGGTTTAGTTGTAATTTTTCATAATAAATTATTTTTAAGATATAGAAAAGTATACAGACATAAGAAAATAAGTATCAGTAAGTTGCCCACCCAGTCAGTCACTGGTAGCATTTTGTGTGTAGAGCTCCAATGCAATAATAGAACTCTTTGAAATATGTAGATGATCTAAAATATACTTTTAAGCAAATTGTGTCTTTGGATTATTAGAATCTGCTTTTTTCATATAATATAATTTAGAGCATTACATTAAATATTCTTTGAAAACACGACTTATACAGTTGTGTGAATTTTTATGATTTATGGACTGTTATTTATCCTAGAATATAAGTAATTTTAATTTCCTGTGTACACAAAAGTAAGATATTAACTAAAAAAAAAAAAAAAAAGAAGTCATTTATAGAGACTCCTGTCTCTTGTGTAACCACTATTCCAGCATCCAGGTCCACTGAACTTTCCTCCACAGCAATGGCAGCTGGGCAGCCAGCTGTTACTGACAGTGGGTGAACTCCTCATGGGACAGGTCCTTAGAGTAAAGAATTTAATTCCTTTTTTCTAAAAGTTTACCCATTTTGTTTCTAAGATATATTACTCTTGGTGTTAGTGTCTACAGTAATTTCTGTTTAAAAGAAAAACTGTAACAAAATTTTACCATGTATTTGACAAGTTAAACAGTACATAAAAGATAAAAATTTAACTATTGATAAAATGATGTGGTTATTTGCTTTATTCCAGTTTTGCTCTCAATCAAAAATAAGATAGGAAATAATCTCTCTCCTCAGAAGCTTAGATTGCAAATGAAAACAAAATATTCAGTCATGATACAGTTAGCAGTACACAGGTGTCAGGTTTTAGGTGTTTCGAATTAAGGGAGTTGCCATGAGAACAGTTCTAATTGGCTCAGATAGGGAGGTGGGGAGAGTAATTTGTCCCCGTAACTTGTATTGTGTCCTTACCTTGGTATTTTTGTTGTTGTTATTTCCTTGTGAATTAACACTAAGCTAGTGAAGTTGAAAGTGATTTTTATAAATCATTGGTATATTACAGACATAAAAGGGAAATGAATAAAGGAGAAGGATAGTCGTAGGTTGGTCCAGAGTTTATATCCTGTGTAAGGATTTTTCCAACTTTTTCTTTGCAGTGAGGAAACAACTGGGGATATCAGTGATTCCATGGATTTTGTACTACTCAACTTTGCAGAAATGAACAAGCTTTGGGTGCGAATGCAACATCAAGGACATAGCCGAGATAGAGAAAAAAGAGAACGAGAAAGACAAGAACTGAGAATTTTAGTAGGAACAAATTTGGTGCGCCTCAGTCAGTTGGAAGGTGTAAATGTGGAACGTTACAAACAGGTTTATATTTTTTTGTTTGTCACCTTTCTTATGTTATAGAATATAAACTGAAAGCTGATTTAATACTTCTGTTAAGTAATATTTCATTGAAAACATTAGAAAATGGTCATATCCAAAAGGACCCAAATAAGCCCAGAAATATGTTTGTTGATTGAAAGATTCAGTATTGTCAAGATTGCAATTTTTCTTAAATTGACCTATAGATTCAGTGGAATCTCAATTTAAAATCCCAGCAAGGACAATTTATAATAGCTAAATCTTGAAAAAAAAAAAGTTGGGCTGGGGATTTAGCTCAGTGGTTAGAGTGCTTGCCTTGCAAGCACAAGGGCCAGAGTTCAATCCCCAGCACCACAAAAAGAAAAAAAAAAAAATAGCTAAATCTTGGAAATAGCCCAAGTATCCATCAGCAGATGAATCGATAAAGAAAATGTGGTACTTATGTACAGTGAACTACTACTCTGCCATAAGAGGGGTAAATTTAAGTCATTTGTAGGTAAATGGATGCACCTGAAGACCATAGTTTCAAGTGAAATAAATCAGACACATAAGTTTAAGTATTGCATTGTTTTTCTTGTGCAAGAAACCCTAAGGATAAACAAGGAGCAAAATGGAGGATAGATATTGGGAAGTAGGAAGAAAATGTTCAAATGGGAAGGGGAACAGGGAGGGGGAGGGAAGGAAGGGAAAGGGGATTTAAAAAAAACATGGGACGAAAGAATGGAAGCAAAGCTTCTGTAAATGGGGAGGGGAGGAGAATGGGGAAAGAAAGAAACTATTGTGTATATATAAGTACAATTTTCCTATGATGACTGTGAGCACCATGTATGACAAATATGTGCTAATTAAAAATAAAAAATAAAATCCAAGCATGCTTTTTAGTCGAAGTCAGCAGGCTGATTCTAAAATTTGTATGAAAAAACAAAGACTGTAGAACAGCCACAGCAATTTTGAAAGAGAACACAGAGTACTCAGACAGTGTGAATTCAAGATGTACAGTTAAGTGAAGGTAGTGTGGTATTGACACGTATCAACATGGATGGACACACAAAAGGAAGAGGATGAAAGGGATAGTTGCAGATTAGTGGAGGGGAATAAAGTAAGTATCTGAGAACTCCCTGTGAAGAACTAGATATTAAATGTGACCTGGCTTTGTAAGCCATATTGTGTATAGGTAATTAAATTAGCTCAGCATGTATATGCAAAAGCATATAGTAGGGAACTAAGTAGGCAGGACTGCGTCCAATAAACTTTTATTTTCAGAAACAGGAAAGGCTAGGAATATAGCAAAAGCTTCCTTTTCTATGAATTTTATACTAAACAGGAACACAGAATTTTAAAATTTAAAATGTTTGTGAAATTTTGACATTTACAAATGAAGTATTATAAAAGTATTGCTAAAGTATACTTGTTTTTCACATTAGTTCAGTGTGTTATTAGAGGAGTAGCTTAGAATTTTGAAGATGATCTTTTTACCATAACATGTTTTTCTGTGCTCTTTTATTAGATTGTTTTAACTGGCATATTGGAACAGGTTGTGAATTGTAGGGATGCTTTGGCTCAAGAATATCTCATGGAATGTATTATTCAGGTAGGTGGCCTCATTTATTAAATCTCTTAAAAACTTATTTTCTTGGTCTTCTTAGCTGTATGGGAGGTATATTTTGGTTAGTGGAGTATTTCAGTATTTCTCTCTGGACTATGTTTAAAAAGGTTAAAAAAATAATGTGTTTGAGGGTTCTGTATAAGATTAAAATTTTTTTTCCACAAATGCCATACATGAGTTCAGAATATTATCTGAGATGCTTTTATTTGTATCAATCATTATTTTATTTTTAGGTTTTTCCTGATGAATTCCACCTCCAGACTTTGAATCCTTTTCTTCGGGCTTGTGCTGAGTTACATCAAAATGTAAACGTGAAAAATATAATCATTGCTCTAATTGATAGGTAAGACCTGCCAGCACTGGAGGGCAGGTGTTCTGATGTAGGTATAGACTTTAAAACATTTTCATGACTTACTTATTTCCATTACAGCGTTGCATCAATGATTTTCATGTAATTATACTATAAATAACTTAGCTCTGTTAGTATGAATATCTAGTAGATCTTACCTCATTTAGGCATGAAAGAGGTTTAACTTTTAATTGTGAAGGAGAGATGGAGATGAATAGTATTTTTTTTTTTTTTTTTTTTTTGAGATGAATAGTATTTTTAATCCATGTGTTTAGTCGACCTGTGGACATTGTTGTGCAGACCCATCATTTAAATCCTGCAAGCCCAAAAATAGTTGAAGAGCAAAATCTCTTTTTTTTTTTTTTTTTTTTTTTTTGGTGCTGGGGACTGAACTCAGGGCCTTGTGCTTGCAAGGCAGGCACTCTAACCACTGAACTAAATCCCCAACCCAGAGAGCAAAATCTTTCACCATGATGTGAGTTACCTTCCAGTGGGAGCTGACTTGATTTACTTTCCTTCACTAGGTAGCCATATGATACAGAGAATTAAGACTGTTCAAGTAGGGTGGTATAGAAGGACACAGATGCCAAGATGAGCTTGCTTTGATGACTTTCTTTGTGGTAGCCCACCCTGCTTCTTCCAGGGTGTTTATTTATCTTCCTTTTTCCTCTGCCCAAGCTCACTCTGCAGAGCCAGTTTCTCCCTCACTCTTCGCTTTTACTTTTTCAAATAAGTTTTGCCACTGCTTAAAAAAAAAGTTCAAGTAGCTGGGTATGGTGGCACCACCTATAATCTTCACTCTTGGGAGGCTGAGGTAGGTGGATAGAAATTCAAGGCTAGCTGGGATTTACCAAAATCCTGTCTCAAAAGAGATCAGAGGTCTAGTGATACAGCTCAGAATAAAAAGTTCAAGTAATCATTTTTCTAATCACCTTTTTAAAAAAGAGAATTAGGTTATCAAATATGTTTAGTAAATATCTTCTAAGTTTTATTTCTTTTTTGCCATTGTTCTTGGCTGTTAAAAATATAAAACATCATCTTTTATAATGGCTTTAATGAGTGACTATTTGGTAAGCATGCTACATGGTAGTAATATGTAACATGTAATAATAGTAATAATATGTGTGTGTCCTGTATAATGTATGTCCTGCTTGTGGACATGCATATTTTTATGAACCAGAACATCAAGTGGATGTGTGTCTTAGTTACTTTTCTTGTCCTTGGGACAAAATACCTGACATCGTCGTGTATAAGGGCCTGGGCAGAGGAAAGCTGCTCATATCATGGTGGCCAGGAAGCAGAGAGAGAAGGGAAGGGGATAGACCTTTCTAGGTCACGAACCCAGTGACGCTCCTCTCCTAGGCCCACATCTGTCCTGATACCACGTGGGCTGTAGTGCCCCCTTCATCCAGTGATTTCCAGAAGCCTCTGAACACATGAGGCCATGGGAACATTCTAGGTCTTAACCATAATGGATTGATTATTTATTTCTACAAATACTCTTTGTTTTGTTTTATAACTATCTAATTAAATTATTAGTTTTAAAGTCTAAGAATTTATCTAGCAAAATTCTCCAAATTACCAGCCCCATCCTCTAGCTATGCAGCAAAAGTTATATGCTAGCTAGACATGGTGGTGCATGGCTACTATCTCAGCACTTTGGGAGGCTGAGGCAGAAAAATCCCAAGTTTAAGCCTAGCCTGGGCAGTTTAGCGATGTATTGAGATCCTGTCTCAAAAAGGCGGGGAGGGTTAAGGTGGGTAGAGATGTAGTTGAGTGCTTGCAAAGGTTCTGTGTTCAATCCTCAGTACCTCCGGGGGGAGAAAAGTTACATGCTTATTGGGCTCATTCTTAAAGGAAGCTAGTAATCTGGATTTTCTGCATAGGATGTAATGTTGCCTTGCTACTCCAACTAACAGTGATTCTTCTCTGAATAACAAAATAAAGATATAGTTGTGACTCTGACGGATAATGATAATGGAACAGACATGATTTTCAATCATTTGAGATGTTGGAAATAAAAGTTAGCTTTATTCCTTTTCAAAGAAGTTCTGTTTCAAACTTTTCAATAGTAACAATCTTAAATATCTTAAAATAGTCTATTTTCTTTTTATTTTTGAAAGATAATTTATTTAAATCATGGCCTGTGGGATACATTTGTGACTTTAATGCACTCCTGTCCATATCTATTTGATTAGGCTTCAGAAGGTCTGGAAAAATCAGCCTTTTGAAAATACATTCAGTATGGTACAAAGAAAGCTGGTGAAATAAGGCATCACTGACAAAACTGATAAAAATGAAGTGAGGGAATGATCGATACAGTCCAAACCTTCCTTTAGAAAATGTTTTTTTAATGTTTTAGGAAAAATGTGCTTGTAGAAAATACAGAAAAGCATTAAAAATAAAATGTCATCTGTGATCCCACTACCCAGGTCTCTAGCTTTTAAAGTTAAGGCTGTTTTCTTTTTTAGATTAGCTTTATTTGCTCATCGTGAAGATGGACCTGGAATCCCAGCAGACATTAAACTGTTCGATATATTTTCACAGCAGGTGGCTACCGTGATACAGGTTTGTGTGGCTTTTCTGTGTTCCCAAAACTTTAAAACTTCTCTGCTGGTAGATCCTTCTGTAATTGTATGATTTTTGAAACGTTGCAGTCTAGACAAGACATGCCTTCAGAGGATGTTGTATCTTTACAAGTCTCGCTCATTAATCTTGCCATGAAATGTTACCCTGATCGTGTGGACTATGTTGATAAAGTTCTAGAAACAACAGTGGAGATATTCAACAAGCTCAACCTTGAACAGTAAGTTGTGTTTTTGTAAAAATCTTTATAAAGTACTCTTTAGTGTCAGATTTTTTTTTTTTTTTTTTTTTTTTTTTTTTTTTTTTTTTTTTTTTTTTTTTTTTTTTTTTTTTTTTTTTTTTTTTTTTTTTTTTTTTTTTTTTTTTTT
>PVJO010007382.1:0-46973 GCA_004026905.1 Hystrix cristata | reverse complement strand
AAGTCCACCCTGAACTACATAGTGATACCCTGTGTCAAAAAAAAAAAAAACCCAAAACATAGAAATGTTAGCATTTGCCTTGTTTTAAGCATTTGTTATGATTGTTATGATTGGTGCTAATCAGGGCAGAAGGTTGAAACCAGTTACTTGGTTGTGTACGTTAGTCAAGCTGTAGCACTCTTGGACCATAGGCAGTCTTAAAGGACCAGTGTCTCACAGGGCCTGGAGGTGCACTCCTGTGTCCAGCACTTGGGAGGCTGAGACAGGAGGATTGCCGCGAGTTCAAGGCCTGCCTGAGCTACATAGTTCAAGGCCAAGCTGACTACATAGCGAGACCCTGTCTCAAAAAAAAAAAAGGACCAGTATCTCCATTTCAGACCCATTTCCATATATAAACGAACTAGTTTCTAAACTGTGAAAATTTTATGTCAAGCAATGTTTTCCCGAGAAGTAATTTCCCAATGATGAGTAAATTGTAGAAAACTAGGGCCATGTTTATATTTACAGTATAGAAACTAAATTGATTTAAATATTTTTCTCTTTTGAGCTTTGATTTTGATGTTATCAGAGAAAGTATAATACTGTTTCCTGTTTGAAGCTTCATTGGCCATTCTGTCCTAGACCTGTGGTACTCTTTTGTTGGCAGTTTTGATCCTATTATCTTTTACCCAGCAACTCCTTCACTGTCCCAGTCCTCACTTTTTTGAACTTGGTTCAAGCTAGGTCCTCCTTCTCCCCAAATTATTTTCAATTTCACCTCATGTAATCTTCTGTCTCCCCTGTTTCAGGAAAAAAAGTTCTTCTTTTCTCTTTACCTCTCTTTATTACCCTTTTTTCTTTTGGTCATTCAGTCCCTTTTTTTTTTTTTTTTTTTGGTAGGGTGTGGGGACTGAAAAATAGGGCAGATCTTGAATGATAATTTATGAGAGAAAATTACATCTTCCTCCATCAAGTGAGTTTTCAAGGAAGAGTAGACTAATTAGAAATGCTAAGTGCCAAAAGACAGAATGTTCCTACAAGCTGCTACCTTAATCTCAACCTGTTTTTCTTTAATCACCAATATTTGATGCAGAAGAAATAATTTATATATATATTTCTATTCTCTGGTTTTGCGTGGATTTTTTTTTTTTTTTGTACTTACTTTCAACATGAGCTGGGTATGGTGGTTAACACCTGTAATCCCAGAACCCAGGAGGCTGAGGCAGGAGAATTGCCGCAAGTTTGAGGCTACCTTGGGCTACATAGTGAGTTCAAGGCCAGCCTGGACTACATAGTGAAATCCTGCTTCAAAAATAAAAGGCCCTCCCCCTGCAAAAAAACCTTTCAACATGAATATACACACATGTTGGCTGACCTGGGACCCAAACTACCGCTTAAAATAGTTACCTTAGAAGTACTGTCAAATTCTAGATACCCATTTTAATTCCAGGTTTCTAACCTATACATGAATTATAGAATGATACATTTTATATCAGAATAGTAATAGTGTGTTTAGATGGGCTTCTTAATCCTAGAGGAGATGATCAGTGTATTTTGGGGTACTGTGAGTCACTTGACCCATTTCTCTTTTTTTTTTTTTTTTTAATTTTAAACCAAGAACATGTATTGGTATATCTTACATATAATGGTCACATTCATCACATTTATTTTGTACCTGTACATGATGCCTCTTGGTTCTCCCCCCCTTCCCCATCCCTCCCCTCTGTTCCCTCTCTACCTATTTATAGCAGGTTTATTCATAATTTTCCATATTTTCCCTTTCCCTTTTCTTTCCTTTGTTGCCTTCCTGCTTTTCCCCCTTCTTTCTTTCTAGTACTCCTCTCCTTTGTATATTATCTTCTTTTTATATAATATCTATTACACCTCTTTGTCCTTATTTACAGTTATGGTTTCTCATATCAGAGAAACAATTCGATGTGTACTTACGAGTGTCTGATTTATTTCACTTAAAAGTATGTTCTCAAGGAACATCCATTTACATACAAATGACTCTAGTTTATCCTTTATGGCAGTGTAGTACTCCATTGTGTAGAAAAACCACATTTTCTTTAGCCATTCATTGGTTGTTGGGCATTTAGGTTGTTTCCCAGACTTAGCTATTACAAATTGTGTTGCTATGAACATGGTTGTGCATACATCCCTGTGGTATGACGATTTTAATTCTTCTGGGAAGATCCCCAGTAGGGGAATAGCTGTGATCCATTTTTTTTTAATGTATAAATGAAAGTTTTTATGAAGCAAGTGCTGTTTGTCTATATAAAACATTGATTTTATTAATGAAAGGATTACTGTTTTTCTTTTTGTAGTATTGCTACCAGTAGTGCAGTTTCAAAGGAACTCACCAGACTTTTGAAGATACCTGTTGATACTTACAACAATATTTTGACAGTGTTGAAATTAAAACATTTCCACCCGCTCTTTGAGTACTTTGACTACGAGTCCAGAAAGAGTATGAGTTGTTATGTGCTTAGTAATGTTCTGGACTACAATACAGAAATTGTCTCTCAAGACCAGGTAAGAATACTAATAAGCTATTTTGGGGACAAAGTGTAGTTATAATATTAGACCTTTACACTTAGACACATGAGATAGGGGAGGGTAATTTAACACTAAAGAAAAATTTTGAATGGCTTATTCATTATATATGTTAGAAAATTGCAGATGTGTACAGAAGAATTATTGCAGACCTCTCATTCCACCCGAAAGAGAGTAACCAGTGTTGATCAACATTTGGTACTTCTCTTCCCAGACTTTTGTCTATGTGTATATGTATTGACATGCAAATCCCGACTTTCTTTAAAAAAAAAAGGAAGTTATTTTGTTAATGTTATTTTGTAACTTTACATACACAACTGAAAACACTTTTGACAAAGGCTTTATATGCTGATGGTTTCACACTAGTGTCTCCTGGGTTGCAGGTGGATTCCATAATGAACTTGGTGTCCACACTGATTCAGGACCAGCCAGATCAACCTGTAGAAGATCCTGATCCAGAAGACTTTGCCGATGAGCAGAGCCTCGTGGGCCGATTCATCCATCTTCTTCGGTCTGAGGACCCTGATCAGCAGTACTTGGTATGAGTTAAGTCTTACCATGATTCTTCATCAGCTCCTGATGAAATTTTTCAAAAAAAATTTATTTATTCATCTGCAGGGCTGGGGATTGGACGCAGTGGTGCTGTATCCCTAGCTCCTTTTATTTTTTGAGGCAGTATCTCACCAGGTTGCTCAGGCTGGCCTCATTCTTGCAATCTCCTTTTCTTAGCCTCCAAACTGTTCAGCATTACAGGTGCACCTGGCACATAGACTTTTGTTTGTTTGTTTTGATTTTGGTTTGGAGCACTGGGGATTGGACCCAGACCTTTTTACGTATTTTTAATTTTGAGATAGGGTCTTGCCAGGCTTGAACTTGTGATCTTGCTTCCGCCTCTGAAGAGTGCTTGGATTACAGGCCTGTGCCACCATGTCTTACTCTGGGCCATGCACCTTCATATAAATGAAAAATCGTAAGCTTTTGGAGGTGCAAGTTAGGTGCTCCCATTTCTTCCCTTTTATTTTATTTATATGTGTATGTATTTATTTTGTGGTACCAGGGATGGAATCCAAGGAGTGCTAAGTTATATCCCCAACCCTTTTTAGTTTTGAGACAAGGTCTGCTAAACTGTCCACACTGACTTGAATTTGCAGCCCTCCTGCCTCAGCCTCCCAAGCAGCCAGCTGGGATTACAGGTGTGTGCCACTATGTGTAGCACTCTAGTTTCTGTAGGATACTTCTTGAGAATCGCAGAAAAGCTGTGTCCCATGATTATTCTATATTTATATTTTTTTAACTGTGTTTTGCTTTTAGGAATGTTTAGTTGCTCATCATAATAAACTGTAAAATACAAGAAACGTGATCCTTACATTCAGCTTTGTATTTCCAAAGTTCACAAGTATTTTATATTTTTTTGTCACATTGAAAATGTGTGAAGGACTTTAAAAAATTTTTTGCTTTTTCCTTAACCCTTGTTTCCTGATGCAGAACAATCGGATGAAATTGTGTCTTTATTACTAGCCCTCAGTTAATCTCTCTGAGGTAAATAAAAGATGTTGCCTGAGTAGGAGTGCTGGCAGCTGATAGTGGGTAATTGTTTTAATGAAAGCCTGGTTAGCTGCCTAGTTATGTTTTTGGCGGGGGCCTGGGGATGCTGGGGTTAGAACTCAGGGCCTCATGCTTGCGAAGCAAGCGCTCTATCACTGAGCTAAGTCCCCAGCCCCTGCCTAGTTATTGTTTGAGCAGAGTGATTTATTATTGGATGCGTAAGGCAGTTAGGGTGCTGTAATGCAGAAGTCCTTTATTTGTGAATGACTCCTGATTGTCTCCTTCTATCAAGCTTGTGATAGTTGACATCCTTGTGTTATAACTCATGTGAAGAGGCTGCTCTCTGCTGGTAGTGTGGTAGTCTTTGACTTGGCTTAGTGATGTTCTGAGCACAGGGGTCCTGTGCTCTGTGCACTGTGTGATATGTACACAGAAACTCTCTGGATTGTTCAGGTATTTTAAATGATCTTACATTTCTGTGCAAGATTGTGTTTTCCTTTCCTGTTGCATAGCAGATACAGTAGCAGGAAGTATGCCTTCCTCATGTGGCTGGTTGGTTTTGCCTGCATGCAGAGACCTTTAAGTATCACTGGCTCTGGCTGCCCCAAGGGGGAATGCATTCCTTTAGCCACCTGCCATATCAGGAGAATTTACAAAACCTGCGTATGTCACGTACTGTGTTATATGTATTAAAAAATATTTCATGAATTCTGGTTTCTGTGGTTTTCTGATAACCATCATTTTCTGAGCACATGTATTATTCCAGTTACTGATAACACTCTACACGTCTCATTTGATTATCTGAACAGTTATCTGAACAGCCCTAGGAGTATGCTGCCCCGTTTTTAAAATTAATCTGTGGTTAAGATTAGATAATTTGCCCAGGGTCACACAGGTAGTAAGTGTTAGAGATTTTTTTTTTTTTTTTTTTTTTTTTTTTTTGCAGTGCTGGGATTAAACCCAGGGTCTGGTACATGCTAGGGAAGTGTTCCACTATCAGACCTCATCCTTAGCTGTTTGCTGTCTTCAGAGTCTGCCTTCTTTATCAACATAGTGTACTTGTACATGGGTGTAGGGAAATATATTTAAATATACTATATGTCTGATTCTGTTAACTACCCAGGGCAGGTTACCCAACCTCCCCAATCCTTAGGCCTTCCCATTTATGAAATGGGGTTAATATCTGTCGCTAGGGTGATTGTGACAACTTGGGGGAGACAAGAAGTAGGTAAAGTGCCTGCGAGCCTAAGGCCTGGTACATTGTATTCACAAAATGGTAGTAATTATGATGATTAGAGCCCCTATTTAATTTTGTAAATAATTAATCCTAGTGTGGAAAATATTTTTTAAAGGTTTTTTATTTTTTTCATCAGATTTTAAACACAGCACGGAAGCACTTTGGAGCTGGTGGAAATCAACGGATTCGCTTCACACTGCCACCTTTGGTATTTGCAGCTTACCAACTGGCTTTTCGATACAAAGAGAATTCTAAAGTGGTGGGTTTACTTTTAAGTATGTTGCTATTTTTTTCCTTGTTCTCACTGTTTATGTGTTAGTTTTGTATCACAGAAAATTTCAAACATACAAAAATGGACAGTTGCATGATAAAATCCTATTTTCAGAAATTCTCAATTTATTATTCATCCTTTTTTCTTTTTTTTTAAACCAAGAACATGTATTGGTACATTGTATAATGATCACATTCATCATGGTTATTTTGTACCTGTACATGATATATCTTGGTTTCTCCCCTCTTCCCTTCACCTCCCTTCCATTCTGTCACCCTTCCCTATTTGCAGCAGGTTTATTTACATTTTTCCATTTTTTCTCTTTCTCCTTTCTTTTCCTCTTCCTTTTCCCCCTTCTCCCTATCTAGTTCTCTTTTTTGAGTACTGTCTTTCTTTTACATAATATCTATTATACCTCTTTGTCTTTATTTACACTTATGGTTTCTCATATCAGAGGAACAATTCAATGTATACTCATGAGTGGTTTTTTTTTGTTGTTGTTGTTGTTGTTTTGATGCTGGGGATTGAACTCAGGGCCTTGTGCTTGCAAGGCAACCACTCTAATCACTAAGCTAAATCCTCAGCCCCTTTACTCATCCTTTTAGGTGTTCCTAACAGGGATGTTGGTAGATTATATACTAGCTGAGGGATCACGTACAGCCACTTTGAAGTGAGAGTAAAACAGTTTAAACTTATGTCCAACGTTTTTCATAGGTTCTAATTGAGGTTAATTTTGCCCGATGAAAGGGCCTAGCATCGCATAATCATTTCTTTCTAAACACATGTAATTAAATATTATCATGAGTTCTTTGCAGTTTTTATGAACTCATTTCTTCCTTCAAACAGAATCATGGCTTATATCTTTAATGGTGTAGTTTTGAAGAAATTCCTTAATCTCATGTACCTAAAATGTTGGATAGCCAGGATTATTTTAAGAAATAAATAAACCTCAGTAAACGTAATTTTCTAATAATGGAGAAAAGTATTTCTTCAGTAGAACTCTCAGCATGAGCAGCACTTTTTAGCCAATTTTTATTAAACCAGGTTCTCATGCATTCCCTTTTCTAGCACTTCATGGAAAGCTATCTATGATTGTAACAATCAAAAAAGTCTATATTGGGGTTGAAGATTTAACTTAGCAATAGAGCACTTGCCTAGCCAGTGCAAGGCCCTGAGTTCAATCCCCAGCACCACCTCACAAAAGTCTATATTAATAACATATGTTAAAATCAAAGCTATAGTAATCAGAATAGAGTCTATCCTTTTTTTTTTTTTTTTTTTTTTTGGTGCTGGGGATCGAACTCAGGGTCTTGTGCTTGGCAGGCAAGCACTTTAACCACTGAGCTAAATCCTCAGCCCTAGAGTCTATCCTTATATGACCAACTAATCTTAATGCTTATCAGGATGCCAAGAATATACAGTGGGGAAAGTGGTGTTGAGAAATCTAGATGTCCACATGCAGAAGAATGGAAATGGACCCTTAAAATTACAGCATATACAAAAATTAACTCAAAATGGATTAAAGACTTAAATGTAAGATGGGAAACCTGTGATAAAGCATAGAGAAAATCTCTTTGACATTTTTAATGGCAGTGACTTTTTTGGATATGACACCAAAAGCATAGGCAACTAAAGCAAAAATAGAAAAATGGATTGTATCAAACTAAAAAGCTGCATAGCAAAGGACAGTCAACAAAGAGACATCCTAAGGAATGGGAGAAGATATTTACAAACTATGAATGTGATAAGAGGTTACTAATACCCAAAATATATAAGTAAATCAATAGTGAAATTATATAAGGAATTAAAACAACTCAATAGCAGAAAGACGAGTAACTTGATTGAAAAGTGGGCAGAGGATCTGAATAGGAAAAGTGCTCAGAAACCACTAATCAAAATGGAAATGCAAATCAAAACCACAATGAGATATCATGCCAGTTAGGATGCCTACTATCAAACAGCTAAGAGTTGACAAGCATTGGGCAGAGTGTGGAGATGAGGGACCCTTACAGGGCTGTTGGGAATATAAATTGCTATGCCATTGTGGAAAACAGTATGGATATTCCTTAAAAAAATTAGAAGTGCCACACAGTTCTGCAAACTACTATTGGATACATATTCAAAGTAAATGAAGTCAGTATATTGAGGCATCTGCACTCTGATTTATAGTGACTAAGATAGAAACAGTCCAGGAATTGAGGAATGAAGAAAATACAGATACACAGTGGTGCATTACTCAACCATAAATTACAATGGAAGCAATCCTGCCATTTATGACAGCAGCGTTTGTCTGGAGGGCATTATGCTAAGTGAAATACTCCAGAAACAGAAAGACAAATAAGGCCTGACCTCACTTATATGTGGAATCAAAAAAGTCATATTTGTAGAAGTCAGAGCTGCCAAAGATTACAAACTCATAAGATGAAAAAATTCTGGAGATCAAGACATATATACCAAGTAGAATTTACTTACTGGATGTCATTCAGTGCCCTAAGAGCTATATACTAGGATTTCTGTATTTAATCCTTGTTAACAAGTCTGTGACTGTCATCTTTTGAAAATGAAGTGATTGCTTCAACAGGAAGAAATTTGAATGACTACACGTAATAAGATATGTAACTTCCTTACTAGATATATATATTTTTTGGTTCTGGGGATCGAACTCAGAGCCTTAGAGCTTGCTAGGCAAGTGCTCTACCACTTGAGCTAAATCCCCAACTGTAACTTCCTTAATAATTAACAACAGTGAGCTATTTTTTTTTTTTGTCATTGTGAAGATTGAACCCAGGGCCTTTGCACTGAGCAGGCTCCCCTCACCCCCTTTTTGGAGACAGTGTCTGATTAAGTCACTAAGTTGCCCAGGCTGGCTTTGAACTTGAGACACCTCTGCCACCCAGAATGCTGAGCTTAAACAGTGAAACTTTTAAACAATCAGATTATAGTAAGAAAATAAGTAGGATCTTGATAAAGCTTGTATATATGGAACATTCATTATGGTGTTGCAGATTGTTTCTAAAGAGTAGTTCAGCAACTTATGTGTACATTTCTAGTTGGTGAAGTATTTTCTGATTGTTAAAATATCAAGTAACAATTAGTTTCACAAAAAATTTTATGACAAAATAAATGAAAGTTGGATTTAAATGAATTTGTAGTATGAGTCCAATATTATTTAACTCATTTCAGTGAGCTACTTTAATTTTCTTAATTTTTTAATTTTTTTGTTTTGTTTTGAGGATTTCATTTTTGTTTATTTTAGTTTTGAAATAGGGTCTCACTTTGTAGTCCAGGCTGGCCTCAAACTCAAGGTTCTCCTGGCTCAGCCTCCCAAGTGCTGGGAATACAGGCATGTGCCACCACACTCAGCTCAGTGAACTAATTTAAAGTAAAAAACAAAACCGTACACAAAGATCCCAGTATGTTACATGTACATAATAAGAAAGGAAAATGTTAACATCTGAATATTACTAGTGGTTATTGCTGTGTGATAGATTTAGGGATGAATTAACTTTAAAAATTCTTTCGTGTAATTCTCTAATTTTCTCCAGTTAGGAATGTATTACTTTTCTGATTAGGAAAAAAACATGTCGAATAAGTTGCTGAAGCTTCAAGTGGATGTTTTGAGAAGAGATCTGTTTGATTTACATTTATGCTCCATACAATGATAGGAAAACTATGACCCTAACTTCATTACTTTCACTCTTTTGTTCTACTAAAAGTTTTAAATAAAATGAATGTTCTTGAGCAAGGTAATCTTGCACTTAATGTAATTTAAAATATTTTTTCTTATTTCAGGATGACAAATGGGAAAAAAAATGCCAGAAGATTTTTTCATTTGCTCACCAGACTATCAGTGCTTTGATCAAAGCAGAGCTGGCAGAATTACCCCTACGACTTTTTCTTCAAGGGGCGCTAGCTGCTGGAGAAATTGGTTTTGAAAATCATGAAACAGTAGCGTATGAATTTATGTCCCAGGTGAAGATCTGCTGTCCCTTTTGGGCCGTCCACTTGGTTTTACTGAGTACAGTCACTTGTTTGTACTTCTGCTGGTAGTACACGTAGTCGTAGTCTTTTCACTGAACTACTATGTTCCTGCCCTCTGGGAACCTCTTCCTATTATTGTCATATTGACCGGTATGGAGCATAATTGATCAGTTTCTGAGTGCTTTTCATGATAAAAGTGTTTCATGGGCAAAAAAAGTTCCTTTGTCACTTCACTTGGGGAACTTGGAGTTAAAGCAGAAGCAGGTTTACTTATTGAAACTAGTTGATATTTTCACCATCTCAGCTGTGCCATGTGCAGCTCTGAAATAGGTTACAGCATGTGTCTGATACGAAGTGTCCCACGGGGTGGGGGTTTGGTAGGAAGTACTTTGGAAAATGCTTGAGTAGATGCTTAGTCCCTAAAAGTTGTTTTTGCTTTGTCTTCCTCAGGCATTTTCCCTGTATGAGGATGAAATTAGTGATTCTAAAGCCCAGCTGGCGGCCATCACCTTGATCATTGGTACTTTCGAGAGGATGAAATGCTTCAGTGAAGAGAATCATGAACCCTTGAGAACTCAGTGTGCGCTTGCTGCGTCCAAACTTCTGAAAAAGCCCGACCAGGGCCGAGCAGTGAGCACCTGTGCACATCTCTTCTGGTCTGGCAGAAACACAGACAGAAATGGGGAGGAGGTAAGCTCATCCTTGCTGCTCCAGGAGACAGGATGGTTAGCGCAGGTGGGTCGCCAGGCCTTGGGCTGCGGGGAGAAGCGCTTGGGTGGCTGAAGTCTGACAGGCGAGGTGGATGGAGGGCCTTGTCCTGTGGTGGTGCCTCCGCTTCGAGGGTATCATGACATAGCTTCGTACTGCTCCTTGTTTTTTAAATATAGCTGTGTAGTTTTTTTTGTTTTTAAAGAACGAATGAAGAGGATTTAAACTTGTTGTATCCCTTTAAAACAGGAAAGAGCACTGAAGTGTTGTATTTTTTGTGTGAAAATGGCACATTTGCAGTTCATTAATTTCTTCCATATTTCCCTGCCTTTTTATTTTAGCTTCATGGAGGGAAGAGGGTCATGGAATGCCTAAAGAAAGCTCTAAAAATAGCAAATCAGTGCATGGACCCCTCTCTACAAGTGCAGCTTTTTATAGAAATTCTGAACAGATATATCTATTTTTATGAAAAGGAAAATGATGCGGTAAGTGACCTCATTAAAGTATTGGTAGAACTGAGACTGAGGCAGAAAGATTGCAAATTCGAGTCCTATCTGGGCAACATCATGAGAGAGACTGTGTCTCAAAAATTTTTTTGCCAAGGGGAATTTTTTATTTTTGGTCAAAATAAAACTTTTCCAAAGGCTAGGAATGTAGCTCAGTGGTAGAGTGCTGCTGGCTTCAATCCCAATGTGAAAAAAAAGTGTTGAGCTAATTAATATTTTCTCTTCCTGAGATTTGATACATGCAAATTTTTAATCATTCTGATATTTTGTTTTGTCTAAAAGAGTTTGCAGACTGCTTACTGTTCCTTTTATTCTCCAAAATCCTTTTCTTTCTACAGAGATGTATATCTACTCGCTGTACATTTGAAAACAACACTAATTTACAAATTGTCAAATAGCTGATTTGCCGTCATGTACTAGTTTAGAATAATTCCTAAATGCGTTATCCTTTCAGGAGTACAGTGTTGATCAAGATTAGCAGGCTAAGTAGTTCTTCTGTTGGTTAGTATTTCTTTCTTTACTTTTTTTTCCTGTGCTAGGGATTGAACCCAGGGCCTCATGCATGGTAGGAAAGTGCTTTTAACACTGAGTTGCATCCCCACCCCTCATAATACTTGTATTTTAACTTTTAAAAAAAATGAATAGTCAATAGTTGTTGCTCAAATTAGTAATCATGTTCTCCTCTCTCTTTTTTTCATAATTACTCTGGTAACTAATGAGAGTAACACAAATTCTTCTAAAGAGTATTTTTTTTTGAGGGGGTGCTGGGGATTGAACTCAGGGCCTTGTGCTTGCAAGGCAAGCACTCTAACCACCGCGCTAAATCCCCAGCCCCGAAAAAGAGTATTATTAAATTATCTTTTTTGTGTGATTCATATGTTTAATCATAAAATCGTACATACTCTTTTGTAGGTAACAATTCAGGTGTTGAACCAGCTTATCCAAAAGATTCGAGAAGACCTCCCAAACCTTGAGTCCAGTGAAGAAACAGAGCAGATTAACAAACATTTTCATAACACACTAGAGCATTTGCGTTTGAGGCGGGAATCACCAGAGTCTGAAGGGCCAATTTATGAAGGTCTTATCCTTTAAAAAAGAAAACAGCTCACTCCTTTCCATGTACATCCACTAAGGGTTGTATTAAACTAGGTCTCCCTTTCATAGATTGTGCCTTTCAGAAATGCTGAGGTAGGTTTCCTGTTTCTAATCTGTGATGTGTTTTACCCAGCACCTCCAGACACCTTCAGGACCTTAATAAAGTTATTCACTTCATAAGTGTTCAAATCTGTCTGATCACCCCAAGTAGCATGACTGATCTGCTATTTAAAATTCCTGTGATCTGTATAAAAACAAACAAAAAATCTCCACTTATCTTGGCTACTAATGAAGTTCTCCTTTGTTTTGTTTTGTTTCATTGTTGATTGTGTATTTTGTTCATTACTGGGGAATACTAACCCAAAAGTATCTGTCTTTGTTCTCTAGTCCTATTTGAGATTAATTTAGGGGCAAGAAATACTGTATGTGAGATTCAGCTTGGGCTTTCCCTAAATACAAGATGAGGCCATGTGTAATATTTTCCCTAAAACTAGAATATATTAATGCATGTTTGAGAATTAAAAGCACCATGGTCAAAACCAGAAGCTATATTTTGCATATTTGGACTCAGCCATCTATTAAGAATCTATGTTGTCCTCTGGACAGATTTATCAAAACAACTTGGTTCTAAATAGTATAAATTAGAAAATTTGTGATTTATATAATTTATAACCTTCATTATTGTAATTTTAATGGTAAATGCATTAGAGTTACCACTTTTTTTTGGCACCTGTGAATCAATAAAGTTGCTACTAACAACTTCTTTTTTTGGTATTATCTTGATAAAAGGAACTAGTAGAATGTTTTGTACATCCTCATGTTTACAGAGCTCACTTATTTAACTGAGATTTTAAGCACTTAACAAAGCATCATCTACTACTTTCAGTCATTTATACCCAGTTGTTGTCCTTACCCTTGCCCACCTTTTCCTGAGGCATCACAAACTCCCTAAAGGCTCTTTTCTTTGTGCGATCATCTACTATGTAACAAATTATCCCTAAACCTTGTGTCCTAAAACAACATTTATCTCACAATTCTTTGGCTCAGGAACTTGGGAGCAATTTAATTGGTGTTTCTGGGTTAGGGTGTTTTATCAGCTTGCCATCAAGTTTGGGGCAGCTGTTGTCTGAAGGTCTGAGTAGGGCTGACTCCATGCTCACTCACAGTTATTAGCCTGAGGCTTCAGTTCTCCTTTGCTGGCTTCTTCAGAGTGAGTGATCCAAGAGAGTGTGCAGGGAGGAAATCACAATATTTCCTTATGGCCTAATGTTGGAAATGCCACATTGTCACTTTTGCCTCGTTTTATAAGAAGGGGATCACTAAGTCTAGCCCATACTCCATAGTAAGGGGAGTTCTGGGTTTTTTTCAGTGCTGGTGATGAACCGTGGGCCTTGTGCATGCTAGGCAAGTGCTGTGCTGCATCCCCAGCCCTCTGTCCACTTCTTGAAGGGAGCAAGAGCAATGAATTTTATAGACATTTTCGAACTACTGCATCACTTAATACCTTGCCATATGCACTCCCCATTGCAAGTTGTCTAGAACTTGCTGGGTTTTACATGAACAAATGTTTCCAAAGTTACAAAATTAATGCTGTTAAAATCCACCAAACAGCCAGGTGTGGTAGTGCATACTGGTAATCCCAGCACTCTGGGAGGCTTAGCAGTAGGATCAAAAGTTCAAATCCAATATGGGCAATTTAGCGACTGAGACCTCATGTCAAAATTTTAAAAAGGAAAAAAAGGGGGTGGGGGTAGAGATTTTGCTCAGTGATAGAGCACTTAGCAAGCACAAGGCCGTGAGTTCAATCCCCAGCACCCCACCCCAAAAGTGGGGTGGGGATGTAGCTCATTGCAAAGGCCCTGGGTTCAATCCCCAGTACCCCCTCTACACACAAAATCTACCAAATACATTAAGCTTCCTGTGGTAAATTTTAGTCCAGCCAACACTTTGTTTCTTGAAGGTATTAATTTACCCTGCATAGATCAGATTATTGATAAAAGACAGACATGTACAATTTATTTTTATTTTTATTTTTTGTGGTGCTGGGAATCGAACTCAGGCCCTTGTGCTTATAAGGCAAGCACTCTAATCACTGAGCTAAATCCCCAGCCCAGACATGTACAATTTATGGTACAGTTTGTATCTAGATGTCTCCCAAAAAAAAAAAAAAAAACTCATGCCCCCACAGGTGGGGCTTTTGAAAAGTGATTGGGTAATAGGACTTAGAGCTGACTTGCTGTGAAGCGGTGGGGCTTGTCTGGGGGAGGCAGGTTGCTGGGGGCATGGCTTGGAAGCCTGTGTCCCCTTCCAGCTTCTCCCTTCTTTTTCTGCTTCCTGGCCACCCTGAGGTGAGCAGCTCTCCTCCACCAGGCCCCTGTGCCTTGCCGTTCTGCCTTGGAGCAAGCCTACTGGCTGAAAATGAGATCTGATAGAAACCTCTGCTCCCTTAAACTGTAGGTGCTAGGGCATTATGTTCCAGTGACGAGATGGTGACTAAGACATGTTCTGTGAAGTATTACTGGAAAAGTGAAACAGACATGATTTCCTTGCAGGGGGTGGGTCAAAGGGAAAATAATTGAACAGAAATTGAGAACCTACTATATGGCAGATACAGTTAGGTGCTTAATTTAAAGGTGAACAAGCTGTGATCCTGAGCTTCAGCAGTTTGTCTAGTATGAAGGTGGAACTGTAGTTAAGAATATAAGCATTACCCAGCAAGGTACTGCAGAACTTTTGGGTCCTGAAGTGGTGGAGTCCTAGAGAAGCTGTATGGGTTCTCAAGGAACTTCAAATTTGATTGTTAAGTTGTATGATGCCAATGCCCAACCTGTGGGCCTGGATTTAACAGCCATCACGAGGAGAAGCAAGTTAAATACTTGCTGATCCTTAACGAGATACATATTTTTAAAAAATTAACTATGCAATTAAAAACTTTCATAGCACTTTAGCTGGTCATGGCAGCTCACACCTGTAATCCCAGCACTCTGGGAGGCTGAAGCAGGAGAATTGCTATGAGTTCAAGGCCAGCCTGGACTACAAGTGAGTGCAAGACAAACCTGAACTAGTTTTTTTTTTTGACAGCGAGACCCTGCCAAAAAAAAAACCAAAAACCCACCACCAACAACAAAACGACCTTTCTTTTCATATAGCACTTTAATAATTTGATAATTTTATCTCTTGAGTGTATTAGAAAATTAGGTTTTATATGTCTGCTCCCCATCCCTTCTCTAGTATGTTTTATCGTGTCTTACAAAAAAAGTACTTGTCCTTTGTAGATAAGAGGAAAATTCTTCACAGATGGATTGACGCACTGAGCCAGAGCAGGTTTGGTCACCACTTCCTTGCCTGCCTTTTCCTGTCTTTAATCAGGAAACTAGTGATTCTTAGAGTCCAAGTGATTGCTTCTTCACCTAGAAATTCATGCTTCTTGCTCCTTCCAAGTGCTGAGATTGGTGAGTGTTGGGTTAGTGAATTGTAACACAGCCTACTGTGGGCTTGCCTAGGTTGTGGGCTGATGCAGCTGCAAGAGGAGGAAAGTGCTTGACCTGATCAGGGCATGGTAAACCATGTCGAAGGAGCTTGATGAGCAGTGGTAGTACAGTTCATGTGCAACTCTGAGTTATTAAAAAATATGTCAGACCCTGAGCAATAAATTACTGTCACAGGCAACGGGAGGGGGTTTAAACACAAAGTCTAGATTTCATAGGGGGTCTTCCATTATATTTACTGTTTCATTCTAAGGATCTAATGTAATAAATTCAAGCAGAGTGGATATGAAAGGATTTCTCAACAGAGTTGTCTTTGCTGATAGGAATTCCAGACTACATATTGCACAGGCGGAGTGCTGGGTGGGGCAATCTCTGGAGAAGGAGGCCTCCCTGTTTGCTAGAGTTGGCTCTATGGAGATGCTCTGGGCACGGACAGCAGACACCACTTCAGTTGCCCCTGTCTACATACTTGCTGCATTCTTGAGTTACCTAGAGTAGGACCTGCCCTGATTGATTAAAGACAAGTTTCCTTTAATTCAAAACAAGTCATTTGGAAATCATTCGGGATCTCATGTTTCCTTCATAGGTACCTTGCAGTGTACTAACAAAATGGGTCCACATTTCCAAAATGTCTGGAGATGAACTATCTGTTTTACCATTCACTGCAATGTTTAGGCCAGAAATGTTTCCTATAAGTAAAAGATTACCCTGTTACTTAAATCCATTGTCACTTGGTAGAGAGCCAAGTGATACAAAAAGATTTGGAGGCTTCATGGCCATTAGGTATAATATCTTGGATTTGAAAGCACATTTGTCTGGTATGTTTTTATAAACGTAAGGTGTAAAATCTCTGGTACGTTTTGTAAAACCAAGTTCTATCATTTCTTCTTTCAACTCTAATTACATACACAAAGGTGATGGAATACTCTCATATACTACTACAAAGAGTTGAATATATTTAAACTGGTGAGACCTAGCAAGGAATAAAGTGTATTGGTAGACTGGTGTATGCAAATCTGGCAAAACTACCAAACTTGAGCCACAATGATTTCTAAGCTTTAAATAGGATGTGACCACAGGAAATAGGACATTACAAAATCGTATCTTCTCAACTACTTTCATCTTTCTACACATCCCCTGGATAAGCTTTATTAAATAGATAAATCACCCAGGGATCTTGTTAAAATGCAGATTCAGGAAGCTAGCAGCCCTAGAGTAGAGCCAGAGATTTCTAATACTGCAGGTAATCCCTACACAGCTGGTGCAGGTGCCACTCTGAAAAACGGCCCTACTGGAGATGGGGCCCAGGTGTAGGGCACTTACCTACCACGTATTGAAGTCATGGGCTGATCCCTGGCACCAAAAAAGTTGGATGACAATTTGTCTTAGCTTTTCTAGAGTCAGTGGTTTGTAAGAGAGCAGATTTAATACAGAACATTTATAAATTATAGTATTCACCCACAAGCCAAATGCAGGAAGAGTGCTGAATGTCCATCTATGCACTGGAGACCCAAAAGATCCAATCGAGGGCTGGGAGCCCACAGCACTGTCCTGTGTACATCCGTGTCTGCAGATGATGGCTAAAGAAATCTTACTGGAACCAGGATATGATGCAGCAGAGATGATGACTAGAGCTCCCCCGAAGCAACAGCAGCCATCCTTGATGACAGCAAGGCCCCGAGCTCCTTCCTCCACAAGAACAGCCAAATTCCTTTCAGGAGAACCAGCTGCAGCGGAGTTTCTCCTGGGAAACAGCCTGCCAACTAGTTTCTGCTCCCGTTCTCCTTCATGTCGCGTCAGCAGCAATCCTCTGGTAGATCCTCTACACCCAGAACCAGACCAACTCAGTCCAGCTGGGCGTTCTGGCTCAAGTTGACCACAATAATTCCACCACACAATTTCATAGACTTACGTTGTTTTATTTTGTTTTCTTTTTTTGAGACAGGGTCTTGCTGTGTAGTTCAGGCTGGCCCGGAACCTGTGGTGATCCTCTTGCTTCAGCCTCGTGAATGCTGGGATTACAGGCATGCGCCACCACACCTGGCCTACATTTAAAAAAAACTCTTCTAGCAGGAACTTGTTTCTTATATGAGTTCCATGATTCCTTATGGCAAAGTCTAAGGTGGACCAGGTGGCAGTGGCCTTGAGAAGTGTTCGTAACTATCTTCATAGAGCATAAGGGGTTTAGGTGATTTGGCACAAGAGGCATTTCTGCCACTTGTACACATGAGGGTGAATCTTGAGCTTTCCAGGGCCCAGAAATTTTTTTTTTTGGTGCTGGGGATTGAACTCAGGGCTTTGTGCTTGCAAGGTGAGCACTCTAACCGCTGAGCTAAATCCCCAGGCCAGGGCCCAGAAATTTGATGAACACTTTCCTGAAACTCATGTGGCAGAGTGGGTACTGTCTATAGCTGGCTTCAGCCAGAGGAGCGAGAAGGATATCTCAGTGTTGGGTGATGTCCCAAGGCCAGTAGCTCAGGCAGTCATGAGCGGAGGGAACACACAATGAGGGCTGGTGACTTGGCCTCTTTCCTATCCCGGGAGAGCTGCAGGTGGCTGGCTGTGGTGCAGCAAGCTCTGACCACCTCTGGCCATTGCAGGTGCTTGTTCTGGGCCTCCAGTGGCTTTCCATACACTGCCCCACAATAGCTCTGAAGTCCCCCCACACAGGTGGTAAACCTTGAGTCCCAGGGACACTGAAAGAAAGACTGTTTCTGCAGGAGAGGCCCTGGTCTTTTCTTCTTGCTTCTCCTCTCAACAGGTTTAACAAAAAACAAAACCAAAAATCTGCTGTGCTGCTTTTTTCTCTCCTGGAAATTCACATCTAAGCTACCTTGACTGGGAGCAATGTTCTCATTCCTTCTGAATGTTAATACAGATAAAGTTGAATTAAGTGGCAATGATGAAAGGGGAAACTATCATCCAGAAGTACCAGTTGTAGAAGAACTTGGCTTAGCACTTCCCTTGAGGCAGGATGCATCATACTCCAAGGCCACATACTCCGAGATGATGGCAGGACCCTACAGGAGGAATGCTGCCACCCACATCAGTGCCATCTTGAAGACAACATCCCTGGACATAATCTTCTGGGCCCCTGTACGTCAGTGATGGGGAGGCTGCGGCAGCTCTCCCCACTCAGTCTGCTGCAACAGAATGCCGACAGTGAGGCGGAAGATTGGTTGTTAAGATGACCATTGTTCGGGCAAATGGTGGGCTCTATTTCCACTCAGCCAGCTCTTCCCCAGCTATTGTATGCCACTAGAGGTAGCCTCCTTGCGGTGGGTAAAGAGCTTTTTTTGTGGGGAGATGACTCAAGGCCTGTCCCTCACATATGAAGGCATATATCTTCAACACCCTCTAGAACGTTTATACATTAATTCATCCAACACCTGCATGTACACAGTGGTGTGCTGCACGTTCCCTTTCAGTTTCTAAGTACATCCTATAACTTTATGTTCTGAGTTCTTTTAACCAATTCAGTCCCCACTATTGTCACTGTAGGTGACACTATATCCCAATGGCCAAGAGCAGAGTCTGGGGTCAGCCAGCTTGGATTTAAATGCTTGGCTAGATGTTTGTCCCAGGCAACTGACTTAACCTCTGTGCTCTTCATTTATAAAATAGGTCACTATTTTCCCTAAAGCACAGAACTGTAGTGACCCAGTGTATGTCAAGCTCTTGGACCTAATTCATGTAACTCTCTTAGAACAGTGTCTATCTTAAAGTCCCTAAACATTATCACTATTACTGGATGTGAAAATATCTGTAAAGGCAAGAGTATGAAATAAAAGGTTTGTTTTCTCTCTGTATCTTTGGTTTGCAGAAAAAGTTGAGAAGGCAAGTAATAACTGGTGAGATGAAAGGTACTTTGAAGAGTTGGAATTGCTTCTCAGCCTTTTGGCCAAAATTAAGTACGATTTGGAGATGGGCATTTTCCTCCATAGTGAAAATCCTTTCGGAATGTGTGTCAGTGGAGCAGAACATCCCGCTGCACTCCTCATGGGTCAGTGCGGAACCTTCACTACTGACTCGCAGGTTGTTTCACTGCATGTGTCTGTAATACACATAAGGTCTGGGTTCCAGAGCAAAGGAATTAACTACCAAGAAAGGACGCCAGGAGAGTGAACCCAAGAAGTAGGTTCTCTGAGCTCCTGGAAAGTTAGGAAATGCCACTTTAGACAACATTTGTACTGAGGAAATGATTTTGGGCAAACAGTGGGAAGGTAAGAAGCAGTAACAGGGATGGGAGACAAGGAAGAACTAGCCTGGAAAATGGTGAACCAGTGGTTTTCATCCTCAGCTGTGCCTTATAATCACTGGAAGGTATAAAAAATGCCAGTATCTGGGCCCCTCTGCAAGCCATTTCAACCCAGAGTAGGTTGAATACAACAGCGATTGATCAAGTTGCAGTGTGGACTTGGGAGTGGCTTGCCTCTGAGCAGGGTGTAGGGGGAAACTTGTCAGACCATGAAGTCTGGTGGGTACTAAGAAAACCAAAGCTTGTTGATTTTTTTTTTTTCTTTAAGGTCCGAAGGTAAATTCTTTTTTTTTTTTCCTTCTAACTTTTTCTTGTTTCATGTAAGACTCATTCACCCTTTGCCCTTGCTGCTTAATTTCTTTGAGCCTTATCATTCCATCTACAAAATGGAGGTAAAGAAGCTTAGTTTGTACTTATCTTACTGGGAATGAAGACCAAATAAATTATCTATCATAGAGATTAGAGCCAAAGGGCTTTCAACGCCCCATTTTTTCCAATGGGGAAAGACTCACGGAGATGTCCAAGGTCACACTGTGTGGAAGTGGCTAAAGTAAGACTGGAACCGAGATCACAATATTTGTAAACTAGTCCTTAACATCTTTTCTTTTCCTTTTGAATCTGTGGGGTCCTCAAATAGATGGAAGCGGCACGGTAGAGTTCCCCTTGAGCACCAGCCTAGCAGCTCCAAACCCAACCAGTCTCCACCTGCCCTTGCTCCTGCAGGTGTGTGTCACCCCTCTGCTCTTCCTGCGGACCTGGAGACAGAGATGTATCTGCGCAGCTGGCCGGATGAGGTCCAGCACTGAAGCGGTGCAGGCAGGACCACCCGTCCCTGGCCACGATCTGCAAAACCCCTTCCCAAACTTCTGCTCCGCGGATGTAGGGGCTGCACCGTGCGCCGCCGGGGCAGTAGGCAGGAAGGCACCGCGGGCGTCGCGCGGATCCCCCGGGGAGGCGGCCGGGCACACGTGGCCACGGAGCGGCGCAGGGCGGGGCGGATGCGGGCGCTCGGCCTGGTGGGCGCTGGCTCTCAGGCTGCCTGCAAGTGTCCTGGAAATCTCTGGAGCAGGCTGTTACTGTTATTTCTCCAAATACCGTGGTAATCGTTTTATGTTTTATTTTGATCATAAAAGCAAAGCCTGTAGAAAGAAACCAAACAATATGGAAAGGCATAAAGTTGAAGTGAGATTTCTTACAAATAGATCCTCCCAGAAAGAGACCCACTTGGAACATTTTTGTTTGAGTTCTTCCACGCTTCAACCCTCTGACTTGCTTTCTCGTCCCTGGGACAAAACACCCGACAGCGCAGCTTAAGGGAGAGGGTTCTTCCGTTCGTGCTTCTCTCACGGTGCAGAAGTTTCAGCCCACTTTCAGCGGGTTAACTCCAACAATGGCACGGTGGAAGGGTCTGGGCAGAGAAGTTGCCTCCCTCCAGAGGGGCAAGCCAAGAGCAGGGCGGGCCGGGCCCGAGACGCTTTGGGGGCCTGGCGAGGCCGGTGGGCTGCAGCGCGGTGCTCCAGGCCTCCGGCGGGAGGCCTGCCAGCCAGCGCGGGGGCTCTGGAGCACCCAGACACACATGGGAACAAACAGCGTTTCTTCCCAACGTTTCCCTCTCCCAAAGAAATAGGCAAATCAAAAACAAAACAAAACGAACACATAGATTAAAAAAAAAAAAATGAGTTTTGCGGTCCTAATGAATAACCTGTTTCTTCTCCCCTAGAAGAAATCTGGACATTTCCCATATCCATATGGGATATGGAAGATCATTGTTATCCTATTCATTCTCTTCAATGCCTCCATTGTTTCCCTCGTGTGTGTATGAGCATACTGACTTATCTGTTGGTAGACCACTGGCCGTGGTTGGCAAGTTTTATTTGGTTTCGCTTGTGTGTCTTTATTCACTTATCCCATAATTCCCTCAAGAGGAATTAACAGAAGCAGAATTGCTGGGACAAAGAGAATGCAGTTACTGTGTTACACCATGTTGCCAGGTTGCCCTCCAGAAAAGTGGTTGCACTCTACAGGTGAGCCAGCCAGTGCAATAATTTAATAAAATTTTAAAAATTGCTAGTAAGTACTGATGTTGTGGGGCATTGTTTTTGGTTTCCTAGAGTTTCCTACCTCCTCTCTGTCCCCTTTGCTTCTCTAGCATAGAGAGTCCTTCCTGTGGGTACTGGCTCGGACAATAGTCAGGGCCCCTTGGATAGCATGATCGGGCTGGGGGTGGAGAAAAGGGGAGATAAAGGGCCTCTGGGTGGGGTTAGACTTGTGGGGAAGGCTGCTGCACCTTAACGCTCTTGTTTTCTGAGTTGGTGAAAATTCTGCCAATTGTCTGCCTTCTGTGACTTGGGGTATATGTGAGGGGGTTGGGAGAGAATGTGTCTCAATGACCCATACTTGGCAAACTGCTTTGTCTGCTCTGTTAACTTGCCTCTTGAAGACAGTTTGCTCCAGTGATGGGAGGAGTGACCCACTCCCATGGAAGTAGTCCTTAGACCACAGGTAGAAATGGGCCCTTGGGGAACACTTAGTGCAATGACTCTCAAACTTTTTGAATCACAGCCATAGTAGGAAATACATTTTACATTGTAACTGAATATAGTTACATTGTAACTGAAATACATTTTACATTGTAACCATGTTGTGCTTGCATACCTGCCAGAAATGTACAGTCATGGGTTGATAAGGCCCAGTAACCACAGCTGCAACCCATGACTCACTCCCTTATTCAGCCCTGTGCTTAACAAGTAGCCCAAGCCCAGTGACCATGACTACAATCCATAACTCCCATCACTACTCAGTTCTGTGCTTGACAAGTAACCACTACTCCATATGTGTTCCCAAAACCTGGTATCTAACTGGTAAGCAGGACTCCTTTTCAATGATCCCCTCGCCTTATGCCTATGACCCTGTAAAAAAATCTCATAGCCTGAACAAGAGTAGCCAGTCTGGGGGCTGGGGATTTAGCTCAGTGGTTAGGGTGCTTGCCTACAAAGTGCAAAGCCCTGAGTTCGATCCACAGCATACACACACACACACACACACACACACACACACACACACAAGAGTGGCTGGTCTGGTCTCCAGTGCCAGGGCGGTCCCTCTCAGGTTTGTTCTGAAATAAACCTGTCCTGTGAGCTGGTACCCCTGTTTCTTTTCCTTTTTCTTAATAATAGCCCGGTGTTCATATGTATACACATACACACACACACATACACATACACACATCCCCTGCATGCATTTTACACTTCAGTGAAGAAAAAGCTTAACAAAAATGGTATTTGCCTTTCATATTCTGTTACTGATACTTTTAGTTGTATTCTGTCTTATTGCTAGTTTTTTAATGCTGGTCTTGACCCACTACATCTATTTCATGATCTTCAACTGGTTCTCAACTTGCATTTGAGAAACAGCAGTCTGGTTGAAACCATTTGACATATGGGAAACAGAGCAGAGAGGGAAGAGACTCACTGAGGACTCTCCTCTGGCTGCAGACTGGTCCTGACAGAGCTGGCCTGTTGGAAGTGACTGTCTCTCCTCTGATGACAGTGATGTTTTCAGGGCTGAAAGCAGCTAAGATGATTGGAGATGGAAGAAACAAACCAACACTTAATCTCCTTTCTTAGAAGTCTAATAATTGCCTCCTCATTTCACCAGAAGACCCTTCCACCTCCTTTCATTCATTACCACAGCTAATTGCTGCTCATTAGGAGCAATCACGGCATACTGTTCTTTAGAGCTAGTGAAATGACACGTGCTAGGCCCATGTGAGAGCAGCTGAGTCTGGTCTAGACTGGCCTACCAGGCCAAGGATTGCTTACCAGGTTGGGTCGGGGGCACAGATAGTACCGTCACAATTGTCTATGTGTAGAAAGACAGGGAAATGGCATCCATGCCCCGCCCCCCCCCATCAGCTATTGAACGGCTAGAGGACCAGGCTTAAGAATCAAATCCTAGTTTTCTATGAACTGAATCCTAACCCCAGTGTGACTGTATTTGGATATAGGGTTGCGAATGCTGTAATTCAGGCAAAATGAAGTCATAAGAGCGGGACTCTCATTGGATAGGACTGATGTCCTTATAAGAAAAACTACCCCTTCTATGTGCACACAAAGAAAAGGCCATTGAAGACACTATAAAAATAATGCTGGGATGTCTACAAGCCAGAAAGCTAAATCAGTCCTGACAGTACTTGGGGTTGGAATTCTGGCCTCCTGACCTGCGAGAAAATACATTTTTGTTGTTTAAGGCACTCGGTCTCTGATACTTTGTTATGGGCAGCCATAGATTGTTTCATCACTTACCATGTGAAGGGGAGATTTTGGTCAAGGTTTACCTTCTTTGGGCCTCATTTTCATCACAAACAAAGGAGATAATAGTTTTAGGTCACAAAGTTGTGGTAGGAATTTAGCAAATACGTAGGAAGCGTATAGCATATCACATGGCCTATAGTTAAGTGTTAAAGGAGCTGTAACAATTATTATTATCTAGTAGGAAAGCTATCCCCAGGCTACTTTTACTCTTTGGCCCCTTCTCTTCTACTTGGCACATCTCAGCAGCCTCTTCCCACTGGGTTTTCTCAGGAACACAGGTATTTAAAGTTTGCCCAAATGAGGCACGACTGAGAAAATCTAGTTCGGAAAAATTTGGGGGGGGTGTTTTTTAAAGTGTAAGTAAAAACAATCTGTGCTGTTGTGGTTTCATGTCTTAGTGTTGCCCTTTGTAGTGTGAAAGGAATTGACTTTACTTCCATCCAGGAGGTGCACGGTGCTTGCACAAAGGATAGGGACAGAGGAGGGCACTTGACCCTGGGGACATCTTTCCATTTTCTAATGTCCTCTGCAGTCTCCTTTTTCAGAGTAGTATCATTTTCATTGCAGAGGTTTTTCACTTTCTTGGTTAGGTTATTTCCTAAGTGTTTCATTTTTCTTGGTGCTGTCAAGAAGGGTATTATTTCTCTAATTTCCCTCTTGGTGAGTTGGTTATTGGTGTACAGGAATGCTATTGATTTTTGAGTGTTGGCTTTGTATCCTGCTACACTGCCAAATTTGGATATTAATTCTAGGAGTCTTTTTGTGGAGTTTTTGGGGTCTTCCACATAGAGGATCACGTCATCAGCAAATAACAAACTGCCCAAAGAATATAAATAAGTTATCGTGGAAGTTGTATATAACACTTGGAAATACACAAAATGAAATTACCATCGCTAGTAACCAAATTAAATACAAATAAAAAATTTAAACTACAATTAGATAGTTTTCATACCCCCAGATGACTGACATAATTTACAATGACAGATAATTGCCACAGTTGAAAAAGACACGGAGACTAGGGCTCTCTCTCATGGACGGCAGTATAAATCAGTATTCATCTTAATGTAAAAAAGCTCTTACTTTCTGATTCAGCAATTTCAGTTCTGACTCAGAAGCTATCAAAATAATCACAAATGTGTATTAAAAAGTATGAGAAAAGAGGTTTGTTGTGGTGGTGAAGCGTTGGAAGCAAGCTAAATGCCCACCAATGGGAATACATGAGAAAAATCTGATCCATTTATGGGAGGTGGTAATTTTAGTCACCAACCCTTCTCCCTGACTCTATGGCCCTTACAAGGTGATTTTGCAGCAGCCTTGATGAAAGTGGAGTCTGTTTCTCCATTCCTTACCTCTGCTTTGGCTGTGGGACACTAACACTAAGCCCTCGCATATTGAGGTCTGTTCTTTTACTGCTCTTGGAACCCTGACATTGCCATGCACAAGCCAACTATCTAGATGATGAGGCCAGCGAAACATCAAGGCATATTGGCCGATAGCCTGGCAACCTCCAGAAAATGGATAAGGCCCTCCTAGACAACCCCGTGACCACTTGATCTGCTAGCTGACCATGGACGTATGAGAGAACTCACCAGAAATCAAACTAGTTTGAAGAAGAACTGTGTAGTTGAACTTTTTAAGCCATTAAGTTTTGGAGTGATTTACGTCACAATAACCGATAAATGATATTCATCCACAGAATTACTGTGGAGCAATTTGAAAGAATGAGGTAAATATATGTGTATTATACTAACATGGAAAGTTTTTTGAGACTAATAATTTTTAAAAAGATTTTCTAACTATTGGAAAGCTATCATAGCTTTCAAATAAATTTTTTTTTCCTCTTAAGTTAGCCAGGATTGATTTCTCTAGTTTGTAGCCAGATAAATCCATACATAGGTGTACCCGATAAGATAAACTTTGAAAACTCCAAGTTAAATAGATTTATTTACCTCCTTACCATAATGAAACATCTTGAAACTTTCTGAGGAGCTGAATGGTCCATATAACTCACTTTGGAAAACTCTGCCCTGTTTATACACGGAATAAATGATAATTATTCCAAGGATTCTTCCGTTTCTGTGTGCTGCTTTGCCGGAAGGTGTTCTGTGCGTTGTGCTGTGTCAGCGGTCTCACAGTCTGTGTATTTGTTGCCAGGGACCCGTTACAATAAAAGTAAACAAAAAATGATCTCTGTTTTAAAACACATCAGCTCCCGGCCTTCCCCATTAAATGTCACTTATTATGTAGGCACACAATGATCACCATCCAAAGTGCCACACATCAGGGCAGTGTGATCTGACTCAGGAGAAAGGACTGAATACACCACCTAATGCAGACCTTTGTGAAGGTCCTACTTGGGGTCGAGTAACTTCATGGCCTGTGTGATACTGGAAGAGAAGATAATTGATGGAAAGATGAGAGGAGCATTTGAAGCCGTGGTCTTAGAGACAGAAATCCTAGATTGAAACCTAAACCTTGGTTTACCAGCCACTGGACACTGGGCTCTCGCTGAACCTCAGTGAAGTTTTCCATAAGACGAAGATGGAGTAAACCAAGATAAATTAGTGAAGATAAAGTTTGTGAATGACAAAATGTTCTATCTGTAGGCATCTACTAAAGTCCTTTCACTTCCTTTTTTCTCCTCACTCATTCAACAAATATTTGTTGAACAATTTACTCTGTGATGATAATAATTCCAGGAGCAAGGAACACCATGAAAAAAATAATAAAATACGGACAGAGAGAGAGAGAGAGAGAAAAGTGCTTATTTCAGCACACTGTGGCAAGTGTCATGCAAATCCAAGAAAGAAATAATATTAACAATAACAGTATCTCTGTGGTGGACCTAATGTGGTCAACTTGAGCCAGAACGCCCAGCGGGACTGAGTTGGTGTGATGCTGGGTGTACGAGATCCACCTGAGGGTTGTTGCTGATGCAACATAAGGCAGAGCGGGAGCCGTAGCGTTGGCGGGCTGTTTCCCAGGAGAAACTCTGCTGTGGCTGGTTCTTCCAGAGGGGGCTCGGCTGTCCTCGTCGAGGAAGGAACTCGGGGCCTTGCTGTCATCGAGGATGGCTGCTGTTGCTTCAGAGGAGCTCTGGTTGTCATCTCTGCTGCGAGCATCATATCCTGGTTCCAGGAAAGATCTTTCCAGCCATCATATGCAGACACGGACGTACATGGGACAGTGCTGTGGGCTCCCTGCCCTCAATTGGATCTTTTGGGTCTCCAGTGCCTAGATGGACATTCGGCACCTTCTGCATTTGGCTTCTGGGTGAATATTGTAATCTATAAATGTCCCCTATTAAATCTGCTCTCTTACGACCATTGCCTCTGAAAACCTAAATAAGACAATCTCCAATTACAAAATAATTGCTATTATTCCTAACATCTTGAGAACTATTTTCTTTTTTTATTGGTAGATGTTTATGGAACATAATGATTACATTCATTGGGAGGAGATGGTACCTGTACATATTACATCTTAGGTGATACATACTCTTAGCTCTCCTCCCCCTTTCATCTTCCACCACATCTGTACATACCTTTTGCATTTGCATTTGCAAAAGGTCTATTTTTCTGTTTCCTATTATCTAGCTTTTATTTTTCTTTGCTTTTTGTTTTTTGAGACAGGATTTTGCTGTGTACCTCCATTTCCCCATTCTATTCTCCTGCCTGGTGGCTACTCAGTAAGGTGAAGAAAAGCTGATTGGGGCTGGCATTTCTGATCTCTAGTTTTCAGGGCTGATTATTTTGTGGTTAGCTCTTATGTTTTGGGAAAAACATAGTTCAGGCTGATCTTGAACTCACTGTATAGACATGTTCTCCTGCCTCAACCTCCCAAGTGCTGGGATCACAGGCATGTGCCAGCATGCCCGGTTCATCGGTTGCACATTTTTTGATCAGATCTTTAATTTCTGGGGTCTAATTTGTGATTCTAGATATTAGTCCTCTGTCCAAGGAGCAGCTGGCCAAATTCTGTTTCCATTCTGTAGGCTATCGCTGTCTCTGTTAGTTGTCTCTTTTGCAGTGCAGAAGCTTTGAAATTTGCTATAATTCCGTTTGTTTATTCTTTGTATTATTTCTTGTACAATTGATGTTCTGTT
Source organism: Hystrix cristata (assembly GCA_004026905.1). Taxonomy (NCBI): domain Eukaryota; kingdom Metazoa; phylum Chordata; class Mammalia; order Rodentia; family Hystricidae; genus Hystrix; species Hystrix cristata. The sequence continues at coordinate 18,931 of PVJO010007382.1, read as the reverse complement.
CAGAAAATACTTGCCTATGTCTTCGAAAGTTTTACCTATTTTATCTTCCAGCAGATTGAGTTTCTGTTTTAATATCTAGGTCTTCGATCCATTTCAATTTTGTTTTAGCACATGGTGATAGGTGTGGGTCTAGATTCAATCTCTTACATGTGGATAACCAATTTTCTTTGCACCATTTGTTAAAGAGACTGTATTTTTCTCCAGTGTGTGTTTTGTCAAGGACAAGGTATTTGAGTGGGTCTGAGTTTGTTTCTGAATTCTCTATTCTGTTCTGTTGATCTTCACATCTGTTTTTGTGCCAGTACCATGATCTCTGTCTCTCTCTCTCTCATATACATACATACATATATATAAAACTGTGGCTTTGTAGTATAGCTTGAGATCTGGTATTGTGATGCCTCCTGGTTTGCTCTCGTTGGCCAGGATTGCTTTTGCTGTTCTGTGCTTCTTCTGGTTCCATACACATTTTAGGACTTTTTTCTAGTTCTATGAAGATTGCTTGTGGTATTTTGATTGAAGTTGCATTGGATTTATATATCAGTTTTGGGAATATAGCCACTTTGACAACTTTTGTTCTGTTTCCAGGAACAGGGAATGTCTTCCATTTTATGACACCTTCTTTAATCTCCTTTTTCAGAGTTGTATAGTTTTTGTTGTAGAAGCTTTTTCCTTCCTAGGTAAACACATAGCTATTCATTTTTATGAAGCTATTGTGAATTGTACTGTTTTCTTGATTTCCTTCTCAATATGTTCATTGTTGGTGTACGGAAAGGCTATTGTTTTTTGGTGTTAATTTTGTACACTGTTACTTTGCTGAATTTATTAGTTATAGGAATCTTTTGGTGAAATTCTTTTGATCTTCTATGTACAGCATCATGTTGTCTATGAGTAAAAATATCTTGACTTCTTTCTTGCCTATACATATCCCTTTTATTTTTTTCCTATTGCCTCATAGCTCTGGCTAAATTTTCAAGTACTATATTGAACAGAATTGGTGGAAGTGGACACCCTTGTCTTGTTCCTAATTTTAGAAGAAAAGATTTTATTCTCTCCCCATTTAGTATGATGTTGGCAGTAGGTTTGTCATAAATGGCTTTTATCAGATTTAGATGAGGTCCTTCTACACCTCTTTTCTTCAGGGTTCTTACCATGAATGGGTGTTGGATTTTGTCAAGGGTTCTTTCTGTATGTATTTGGTTGACCATGTGATTTTTGTCATTGCTTCTGTGTGTATGGCTTGTGTTTTATATTATATTTACTGATTTATGTATGTTAAGCCATTCTTGCATCCCGGGGATGAAGCCAACTTGGACTTGGTGTCTGTTAGTTAGGGTTCACTAGAGGAGCAGATTTAGTATAAATTATATATGTATAAAATACATAAGTATATAAATATATATTTAGTATAAAAATATATATATAAGGGTTCTACAAGGTAGGCTTACAATGGCTGCCTGCAGAGTCAGTGTGGAAAAATGCAAAAGAGGTATTTGCACATCAAAGAGCCAGAGAATACAGTCAAAAGTTGAAGGACTGGAGCTCGCTGCAAAGCTGGTATGAGTCCATATCAAAAAGCTTGAAGGGTCTGCATTGGAAGGGTGAAGAATGCTGGATGCCTGGAGATGGACATCCAAAGGCAATGGCAAAGACCGACGCACCTCTGAAGAAACAAAATAAGGAAACTTCCTTCTTTCACTTTTTATGCCATCCCAGCTATAGCCCTATTGGTTGGTGCTGCCCACATCCAAGTGGGTCTTCCCCCTTTAGAAAGTCAATCATCCACACTCACCCAGAACTGTCCTGAACTAATCTGCTGGGCATTTATTATTCAAGCTGACACACAATCAACTATCACATGGTATATGAGCTTTTTAACAATTTGTTGTATTTTTGCATTAATGTTCATTATGGAAATTGGCCTGTAGTTTTCTTCCTCTTCTTCTCCTCCTCCTCCTCCTTCTTCCTTCACCTGCTCCTTCTCCTCTTCCTTCTCCTCCTCCTTCTCCTTCTTTTTTGTTAAGTCTTTGTCCAATTTTTGTATCAGGTTAATAAATTTGGTGGTACTTCTTCCCTTTCAACTTCACTGAAGAGTTTGAGCAGTACTGGCATTAGCTCTTCCCTGAAGTTCTTGTAGAATTCAGCAGTGAATCCATCAGATTCTGGGTTTTTCTTGGTTGACAGGTTTTAATTACTGCCTCAAATTCATTGCCTATTATTGGACTATTCAGTATTTTTTTTATCATCTTGGTTCAGTTTTGGTAATTCATATGTATCAAGAAATCTGTCAGTTTCTTCTAGATTTTCCAATTCATTGGTGTACAGGTTTGTAGTACAGAAATTCCTTATTTAATGATTGACTTCTGTCCCTGTAACTAGGTATTAAATAAATTGGTCACTAATTGAGGAATTGTATGTAGTACGTACATTACAATATCCAGAACAAAGAAATAAAGGAAATTCCAACTGAATGACTTTGCTTTTATTTGCATGACTCTTACGCGTAGTACCTACAGTTAATAAAACATAAAAGTACAGTACTGTACTGCAGAAGAAACCACTGTAAGGCTACTCTACTGCTCACATTCCTGTGTACTAAGTCCAAATATGGGTTGTAAGTCTCAGCAGGTTGTAATTCTGAAAAGTGCGCATCAATTTTAAGTGCAAACAGTCATCAGACAGGTAGATTGTTAAATGCAGAAAAGGTGTAGTTTCTTGTAATCCTCCAGATTTCAACTTTTTCATTTCTAATTGCATTGATATGGGTTTTTTCTTTCCTTCCTTTGGTAGGTTTGGCTAAGGGTTTGTCTATTTTGTTTATCCCATCAGATAACCAGTTTTTTGATTAGTTAATTCTTCGTATTATTTTTTAGTTTCAATTTCATTAATTTCTGTTCTGATCTTCATGATTTTCTTTCTTGTACTGGTTTTGGATTTAAATTTTTACTGTTTTTCTAGGACTTTGAGGTGTATCAATAGGATGTTTATTTGGGCTTCCTCTGTTTCTCTGATGTGGGTACTCACAGTATAAATTTCCCTCTTAGGAGGCCTTCTTTGGGCCTTATAGGTTCTGGTATGTTATACTGGCAACATCATTTGATTCTAGAAACTAATTTCTTCCTTGATTTCTCCTGTGAACCATTGGCTATCCAAAAGTATGTTAACCTCTCAGTGTTTGCATAATTTTTGTGGGCTTTTGGCCATTGATTTCTAATTTCATTACACTACAAACTGACAACTGTACATGGACTATTTTGATTCTTTTCTTTTTATTTAAGCAAGGTCTATGGGCTAGTATGTGGTCTATTTTGGAGAAGGTTTTGTGTGCTGCTGAGAAGAATGTGTACTATGTTGTAGTGAGTAGGACACTGTAAAAACCTGTTAAGTCTATTTGTTTGAAGGTGTGGTTCAAGTCTGATTTTTTTGTGGATTTTTTTTTTTTTTTGTCTAGTTGATTGTGTATTTGTGGTAGGGTGTTGAGGTTCCCCGCTATGATTGTGCTGATGTTTGTTTGGTCTTTTATGTCCAGTAGCATTTTGTGTATGAAGTTGGATGGGCCAGTATTTGGTGCACATATATTGACATTGTTGTCTCTCCCTGTTGAATTGTTTCCTTAGCTTATATGCAGTGACCTTCTTTCCCTCTTCTGTTCAGTTTTGAGTTAAAGTTCACCGTGTTTGAAAATAAGATAGCTACCCCTGTTTGCTTCCAGGGTCCTGTTACATGAAATATTTTGTTCCATCCTTTGATTTTTAATCCATGGAGGTATTTAAAGATTAAGTGTGTTTCTTGTATGCCTCATATCATTGTTTTATTTTGTGATCCAATCTTCCAATCTGTGTCTCTTGCCTGGGGAGTTGGACCATTTATGTTGAGAGTTATTACTGACAGGAATTCCCTGATTATTTTTGTTACATTGTTGCTGATTCCTTTATTTTTCCCTTTCACTTACCTTCTCACCCCACTTGCTGTATTAATTCCAGTAAGCCCTTTAGGATTGATATCTTGTGAGGAATTTTTTTCTCTTTTCTTTTTTAGTACTCATTTTGTAATCATGAATTTCTTAAGGTGTTCTTTGTGTTGCTTGTGTGGCTTTCAAATCCATGCAGATTCAGGATGAAACTGGCCTCTGGTCATGGGGCTGGGGGCTGGGTCATTTAAGTTACAGCACTCTGAGTGTCTCTTTCCTGCCTGATCAAGACTCCCTGACCATGGATGTCTCTCACAACTGCCTCTCATCTTGTCACTGTGGGGGTATAATACTGGGAACCCTGAGATGAGGCCAACCCACATTCAAGGTTCAGTTGCATCCTGGGGTTCAGTTGGGCCCTCCCTAGAATGGCATCTGACCAAGCACTCTCTACATGGAATATGGCAGATTCTTGCACTGGAGTCACTCACCAGCTGTAGCACACAACACCCATGGTTTGCTCCACTGGTGTCTTTCTCCCTGAAGGCCTCCGAAGTTGCCCATTTTCACCGCATTTCTTCCTTTCTGATGAGCCATGAGCAAGGAGCCAGGGAGAAAGTGCAGACTGACTCTTCCTTTTTTGGTGTTTTGGTCTTTCTCTTCAGTTTCTTTATAGCCTCCAATTTTCCTGTCAGATCCTTCCTGAGTCCCAGGAATCCAATTCTCTCCTTTTCGTCCCCAAGTTGTTATTTTCCAGTGTCTGGGTTCTGAATCTTGGAGAGGCTGATTTGTTGCTGCTTACTCACAACATCATCTTCCTAGAAGTCCCTTTAATTTTTAAGCTGTGAGTTTTTAAAAAATTAAATCTGTCTCTTTTACAGTATACCCCTGCGAAGTAGAAATTCAGAGTTCACAGCCTCAGTCATTTGTGGATTTTTCCTCAGAAACTACAAATATTTTTTTGGTGGGGGGAGTGCTGAGGATTGAACTCAGGGCCTTGTGCTTGCTAGGCATGTGCTTTACCACCTGAGTTAAATCTCCAACCCCAAAACTGCAAATATTCTTTGCAATTGTTTCTTTGGCAGGAGGTTTGCGTGTAGTCAGTCTGAAAGTGTTATTTAGTTCTCCTTCCTGCAGATTGGCTGCTACCCTGTAACCCATCTCTGGCAGATGCACCAGCATTCCTACACCATAATACTTAGTTATCTCAAGTGTTCTCGGTTTTGTTCTTCTTAAATTTATAAGATCCCTCAGATGCCATCAAAATGCCTTGCACCTTCTAAAGGTTTATTAATACAGTATTTTATTAAGGTAAGTGGCATAACTGTGGGAGACATAGGGTTTAAACTATAAAAATAGGCATTTATAGGCATTTTCCTGACCATATCTGAAATTTGCTGTTTTTCACAGTTCATGAGTGCTCTAGGAAGATAAACTCCATGAATTTCAGGGGCCTATTGTATACCACATATCATCTGGTTTTGTTTCTTTTTTTGTTGTTGTTTGTTGTTGTTGTTGTCGTTGTTGGTTTTGTTTCTTGATCTATTCTGCCAATCTGTCTTGTTTTGAGAATTGAGACCATGCCCACTGAGTGTTATTACTGAGTTTGACTTATTCCTGCCCTTGCACTATTTTCCTGTTACTGATTTTATTTTTTTCATTTGCTTAGTTGCTCATCTTGCCAGGTGTATTTAATTCTTTTTGTCTTAATGGTATTGACTTCATTGTCTCTTTCCAGGATATCCTTGAGAATTTTTTATAATGCTGGGTTTAGTACAGATAGAGCACTGGGGGTGAGGAGAACACTTCCCTCTACCCACTTGAGCTCAGGGGCCACCCTATTACAATTCCTATGTAACCCCAGATGAAAGAACATGTAGCCCCTTTCTTTTTTGCCCTTTTTGGGCCCTTTTTTCTCTCTTGGCCATTTGCTTTTTGTGGTCCCTAATAAATGTAGCTGCTTTATTTCACCATTGGGTGTATGCTATGCAGTTCTTTGCTTGCCATACACATGAACTTGGAATCTATCTGTTAGATCTGTCACATGGTTACATTTGGTGAGCCAGCTAGGAGACCTCACCAGACATCAGCAGATGTTAGGAGACCTCACCAGGCATTTGCAGACCTCACCAGATTTTGGCAACCAGGCAACCCAGCCAGGATTGGGGGTAACTCCCTTTTTTCTCTCAGTTCCTTTTCACAAGTGCTCTTGGATGCACACATGTGACGGTGGGCAGCACGGAAGATGAAACAGATTATCTACAGATGAAACTTAGTTCAGTCACTGAGAGGCCCAGGGGGGCTATCTATCAACCTAGAGCACCCAGCCATTAGGGTCACTCTGGGAGAAGAAGGAGCTTCAATGCTTGGAATCTTCTGGCTTGTATTTAGAATATCAGTGTAAGAGAAAAAAGCAGGAGAAAAAGCAGTTTGGGCCAGGACTGTCTCAAGACTAGGCAGTTTTTCTTGGGGACACAGGAAGGACATGGCCAGACGCAACATGCCTCACTAATCTAAACTTCTTGTTGCTTAACCATTCACTCCTTACAGAGCCTGAATGCTTTTTGCCATACATTTTAATTAATTATGCTTTCATCCCACTTGTTTAACCATTCGTTCCTCACTGAGCCTGCATGCATTTGGAAATGACCAGATTGTGAAGAGGAAGCCTTCAGCCTTCCCAGGGATTAGGAGGCCCTGTGGATAAGAAGTTGTATTTTACTGATGGCCCTCACAGCATGTGGATCTGCTATTAGCAGCCATGGTTCCCAGACCACTAAAGAGATGAGCTGGAGCTGGAGCTGGAGCTGGAGCCGGAACTGGAATGCTCTAACCTGGACAGAGTCCTCAAGGTGGCTTCCTTGATGGTCCTCAGAAGACTGGGGAATATGGACCTGGTTCACCTGTTACTGATTTTCCTTGTGGAGTGCAGCTAACATGTCCTGCAGCATGTAAACTTGAGTAGCTACTTGCTTAGTGCCAAGAATGTTCGAAGGGGGTCTGTGAGTCATAGGCTCACACTGATTGAGTGCTCTTTATGGGTTGCTTTCATTCCCACTCTCCCTTGAGGAAACTCTGGTTCTGTTCTTTTACTCTACCCACCCCCTGTACCGCTCGGCTTTTGTCTCTCAGAGAATTCAAATTATTTTGCTTTTTGGTGCTGAGCAATGCGGGGAAAACAGAGTTGGAAAGTACAATACTACTTCATGCAGAAAAAAAATAGAAATTTGTGCATTTTAAGGTTTTGTGCTCTGGGGTTACTTCTCTAATGCTAGTTCTTTCTCTCCATTCTATTCAGTTTTGCTATTGTCTTAATGGTGGCTTCAAGTTTATGTCTTTGTGTAAAAAGACCTGTGTTTGCAGACTGAATTTTTACTGTGGTTGACTTTTACTTTGAGGTTTTTTTCACTAGACACATATGCTTTGTGGCTTGATCTAGGTGGATGAGGTTTTTTGGAGAGACGTTTTACTCTCTCTTCTTAGACCGCCAGAGAGTGGGATATCATCTGTGGAGCCCGGTCTCAGCCAAGGCTTGCAGCTACATCTATGGAAAATCATCAGGGTTTGGAGGTTTTATTGAGTAAAGCACCCCTAGACAGGATGTTAGCTAAGTAGTGTCCAGACAGTAAGGCATTCCAGTGCTTGGTTCTTTGACTGGAAATGAATTGTGTTTATAGGGGAAAATCCCATAGTTTCAAAAGAAATGGCATCAGTGTTCACTTAAGGCTCAGCTCTGCTAGGGAATGCCTTCCATGAGAGTTGAACAGAGTCCTATAGGGGCAGGCCTGTAATAGTCCCACTAATGGGTTAGGGATTGACCCAGGAACAGGCCTGAAGGGACCACACAACATAATTTTCATTCCTCCTATCTACAGCCCCATTGTGGGAAATACTACATCTATTCCTTCTGATTCCCTGCTCAGATGCCTCCTCGCCCACTGAGAACAGTTCCTACCATCCTAAGTCCTCCAGAAAGATCATCTCATATTCTTGTTTAATAGAAAATGGCCCATGTATCTCCATGGGGAAAATGAGACATGGCCACCCCTTGGCAGCCTAAAACATAACACCATATTTCAATTATTTCTTTATTCTGATAAAAATGAAAAGTAGTCAGAATTGCCTTATGTTCAAGCCTTTACAGCCTTCTACCAGATCTTTGCCTAGAATTAATCCTTTCTCAGGAGCTGATGCCACCGAGGACTCCCTTTTGTCAGCTCTTCCTCCCCACAGGCTACCTCCTCACTGGCCTTCTCAGTTATTACCCTCAGGAGATAAAGGCCATCCCCTGAGCCCACCTCGTATCAGGTCTGGCTACCACATGAGACCAGATTCAGGGAACTCAGCCTCTAGGCCAGCCACTGCCCTGCCCCTTCAAGAAGTGGCAGGAACCAGTGGTCCTCTGTTCACTTGTGGATATTCAGCAATGCAAAGAAAAACTGGGTAGATCCCTTTAGGATCTGGTTAGATTTACTGGCAATTTCCATGCCCTAATAATGGCTTTTGATCTGACCTGGAGAGATGTCCAGGTTATCCTTGTTTCTTGCTGCAAAGCAATAGATAAGAATAGGATTGTAAGAACTGTCAAGTAGGCCAATGATGAAGCCTTCACAGCATTACCCTCTGATAATCGGCCAACTGCTGTGTTATTTCAGTCCCCAAAGGGCCCCAAGTGGGATTATAATACAGAGGGTAGAGAAGCCAAACCAAAGGTATACATCAAGGCTATTTCAACAGGCCTGCAACAAGGAATGCTCAAAACTATGAACTATGATAAGCTTAGGTCTATCAGTTAAGGCTCTGTTGAAAATTCAGTTACTTTCCAGCTCTGGCTTGAAGAGGCACTCCATAAATACATTAATTTAGACCAGGAGTATAGAGAAGATCAGATTATCTAAAACAGTATTAGTCAGCTCGATATTAGGAGAAAGCTCCAAAAACTCCGACAAGGTCCACAAGCAGGAATAAGTCAATTGATTGATGTAGCTTATTTGGCCTTTAATAATCAAGGTAAAGTAGAAGACAAATGAGAATTGAATAAGGAAGAGAGACAGGCTAAAGCCATGCTTACCCTAGTGGACAAGGCTCAAGCCCGCAGCACTATGGGAAACTGAGGTAATCCAGAGAGCGATGGAGTCAAGTCAGAGTGCTTCAAGTGCAAGTGATCAGGGAAGTGGACAAAGCAATGTCATGGCCTGTCAGGAGATGGGAGAAGACCCTTGGCATTAGAAGAGAGACTGCCTTCATTCACAGAGGGGCATGAGGTCATCCAGTGCCAAGGTAGCCCGGGAAGAATGTTCATATAGCAAACAATGGTGCCCAAGGCAGCCTATGTGGCTCCTACATAAGCATATTCTCATCACCTTATGGGAGCCTAGAGCGACTCTAGAAGTAACAGGCAATCAAATTATACTTCTCTGCTATACTAGGTAACTTATTCAATTCTAGTTTCTTGTTGGGGTGTGCTTTCATTCCACTTTAAAGTTGTGGGCCTTGAGGGAGTTAACCAGACATCTTTCTTTACTCACCATTCTAAACAGCCATTTAGAAGATTTCCTTTTCCAAGCAGCTTTATGGTGATACCAGAGTGCCCCACACCAGTAATTGGAAGAGATATACTCTTCCTATTCAGGGCCACTCTAACATTCAAACCTTTGGCAACTTGTGCCCTAATTGTTAAGAAGCCAGCTGGCCTGACACTATGGGGCTCAATGTCTCTGCTAGGAGTTGATCCCCAAGCATGGTGTGATGGGCACCCAGGGGAGGGGTGTCAAGGCACTCCAGTAGTCGTTCAGTTAAAGGAGCCTATTCTACATCCCCACAGAAGACAGTATTAAGAAAGAAGTTAGGCAGGGTCTAAAGCCCATTATTGATAAGGTTTTCCCTACAAGGTTACTGGCACCATGCCAATTCCCATGTACTACATCCATTTTACCAATGGTGAAGCCATCAAGAGAATATCACCTAGTACAAGATCTTAGAGCCATCAGTGAGGCAGTGGTACCTATTCACCCATTGGTAGCAGATCCATACACCCCTTTAGTGGAAATCCCAGGAGACACTAAATGTTTATCTGCCCTTGATCTCAAAGATGCCTTATTTTCTATCCCTGTATGACCTAATTCCCAATACTAGTTTGCCTTTAAATGGGAGGATCATCATACCAGACTTTGTTAGGAGTACACCTGGATTGTCTTGCCTCAGGGCTTTAGAGATAGCTCCAACTTGTTTGCATGAGCCTTAGCTCAAGACCTGAGAGGCTTAAAGTTTAAAAAGGGAGGCCTATTTCAGTACACAGATGACCTAATTTGTAGTCCCACCAAGGATTTATCTAATAGAAAGACCACTAAGACTCAATTTTCTAGCAAAACAGAGTTATGAGGTGTTCCAATACAAGGCCTAGATTTCTCAGTAGAAAGTGACTTATCTGGGAAACATTTTAACTCCAGGACGGAGACAACTGTCTCAAGAAGAATGGAGGCTTTTTGCTGTCTGGGTCCTCCAGAGTCCAAATAGCAATTGAGGGCTTTCTTGGTCTCTGCTGCAAATGGATACCCCAGTTTGGAATAATAGCCAAATACCTATATGAAGCAACCTGAGGATTAGAAACAAACCTTTAAATGGATTGTAGCCAGTCAAGACCTTCAAGGCCTTAAAACAGGACCTGATGCAGACCACAGCATTAGGAATCCCAAACCATACTAAGCCTTTTTCTCTCTTCATGGCTGAAAAACAGTGGGCAGCAGTGGGAGCATTAACTCAGCATCTGGGCCAAGAAAACTGACAAGTTACCTACTTTGCCAAGTGTCTAGATAGTGCTTGCTTTAGCAGCACATATATACTAAAATTGGAACAATACAGAGAAGATTAGCATGGCCCCATGTGCAAGGATGACCCAAGCATCTAGATGGAGTGACACAGAGCTGACCTTGCTGCCTGTGAACGGTAGCTGCCACGATACTCTTAGTTCTTGGAATGAAAGCTCTTAATTCTAACACTGCAGCAGGTTAAGGCTCTGGTAGAACTCAAGGGACATTTGTCAGTGAGTGTAGAAAGGCCTACTAAATATTAGGTCATTCTTATTGAAAATGTGGATGTCTCTCTTCTGTCGTACCATTTTAAACCCAGCCACCCTTCCCCCAACGAACCAACAGAACATGAGTGTGAGCAAACCATCACCCAAAATTATGCCAGCCACCCCGATCTGAGAGACCAGCCATGAACAGGGATGGCTAGCACGTGGTCTACTGATGGCAGCAGTTTCATAATAGATGGTGACAGGAGGACAGGTTATGTTATAGTCAGCACTACCCATGACATTGAAGCAAGAGGACTCCCCTCTGGAATTTCTGCCAAATGGGCAGAACTTATTGCCCTCACTCGGGCTCTCTAACTTGCCCAGGGGAAAAAGAATCTATCTATTTATCTATCTATCTATCTATCTACCTATCTATCTATCTATATATCTATCATTTATCTATTGAACTATCTACTCCAAATATGCCTTTCTTGTCTTACATATATGTGTGACTATTTGGAAAGAAAGAGTACTATTAACTAGCCACCAGTCTCCCATAAAATATGGACCAGAGATCCTCAATCTACTCAAGGCAGTAAATATCACAAATAAAGTGGCAGTTATCCACTGGCAGGGATATCAAGCTTCCCTGGATCTTGTCTCCTAGTAGAACTCTAAGGCAGAGTCTACTGCCAAACAGGTCACTCTGACCAATCAAAAGCTCTACGCACAGTCCCCTTCTAGGATCTTGGTGTAGAGCCAGGGTACTCTCCAGAACTTTAAATGATTAGTAATGCAAGTGGAGTTCAAAAGGGTCAATGATGGTGTGTGGGTCCTCAATTGTCCTTGCCACAATGACTGCAGTGGAAAGTCATTAATTCCCTACATGGTGCCTTCCACTTAGGGTCATATGCCACCACCACTATGGCATATAGGCTCTTTACAGGGGCCAGAGTTTGTAATGTTGTAACCCAGGTCTGTAAGACATGTCCTGTGCACTCCATACTCTATAGACTCAGCCTCTACTTTGCCTGAACCAGTACAAAGGTGTGGGTGCTACCCTGGAAAAGCCTGGCAAACAGATTTAACCCATATGCCTATGTGTAGGGGATATGCACACCTCCTGGTGTGCATTGATACCTTTACTAGGTGGATAGAAGCCTTCCCTACCAAGTCAGAACTGGCCTTGTGGGTGGTAAAAGTCCACTTTAAAGAAGTGATCACCAAGTTTGAGGCCAGCCTGGGCTACATAGTGAGTTCAAGGCCAGCCTGAACTACATAGTAAGACCCTGTCTTAAAAAAAAATCCTGAGGTTTGGGCTACCTAGTTCTATCCTGAAAAACAGCAGACCCTCCTTCACCTCCCAAATCATACAAGGAGTTACCAAAGCTCTGGGAATTAAGTACCATCTCCACACTCCCAATCATCAGGAAAAGTCAAGCAGGCCAATCAAACCCTTACATGAACCCTAGCCAAGCCGTGTTTCCTGGTGTTTCCACCATAATAAGTCAAAACATCTTTCAATTACCTTAATGGGGCTTCAGGCAGCCTCTAAATCTAAACTTAGTTTTACCTCATTTGAGATGCTTTATGAGAAGCCCTTTTTGACATCAGACCTCCTTGCTGACAACTGAAACTTCCCAGCTCCTTCAGTGTAACCTATATGGGAAATTTTAAACAGGCCTACCAGGAATATGAACATCAGATTCTTTCACTCCCAGGGACTAACAATAATTGTCAGCCCAATGTCTGCTCCACCCCCCTGGAAAGAGGGTGGACTGCAGGACAACTCACATCCAGATGAAAAGGCCCTTACATAACCCTTTGAACCACTACTTCTGCCATTAAAGTACAGGAAATAGATAGTCTGAGTCACCTCTCCAGGGTAAAATCTAAGCTGCCTGAGACATGAGAAAATGAAAAGGGACCATGAACTTCATACACCTGTAAACAAGTAGGTGACCTCAAGATTCTTTCCAGAAAAGAAACCAACTCATTGAGCCAGATAAGTAAACCTGCTCTCTTGTTTGGTATACTTGAGGTCCTTGACCTAAATTATAACATGACCTTTCTTCTCCCTGTTTCTTCTAGGATCCTCCTGGATGATTCAAAAACTGTCTCTAATAGAGATAATAGTGATTACTTATGCAAAACCTTAAAGCTAATCATTTCTTCCCTATCATCAACAAATATTTAAGAACTTGACAGACAGGATAGGTGAACTTGCCCAGAATATTGCCATCTTACAAGTACAAACAGATGTGCTGGCTGTGGTGGCCATACAACATCATAGGGGATTAGATTTCCTGACTATCGAAACACAGGGATTATGCTCATCTCTAAAATAAGAATATAGTTATGATGCCAACCAGTCTAAAATACTAAGAGATACATCATAGAAGCTGGCTGACCATATTTCTAAGACCCATGGAGAACTATCTGAGTCACGGGTGTCCTGGCCAAATATCTGGAATTGGGGAACTTGGCTATCGTCCTGGACATGGCCTTAATGCTTCTTGTAACATTATTATACAGATCTTACATACTTGATCTCTTGGTCAAATTTTTTTCTTTTTGTTTGACAGCTGTCACACTACTGGTGGACCTGCCCCTGACTCCATGACTCATCAAGAAATCCTTGGGGGAAGAACCCAGCCCCCTTTAACTAATAGATCAGAGAGGGTGAGAGTTCTGGGATCCTTGAACAGAAAGGGTTGTTGCCTCTACTCAGCAGGAAATACCAAAAAAGATAGACCTTCTTCCTTCAATACCCCTCAGAGATTTTCAGGGACCTGGTCTCTTGGGGTGGAATAGTACAGATAGAACATTGGTAGTGAACAGGCCACTCCCCTCCACCCACTTGAGCCTGGGCGGTTCTTAGAGCCACTTTTCAATCTCTTCCCTCCACCCTCTTGAGCTTGGGTGGCACCCAAAGAAGGTTCCTGTATAATCTCTGACTAAAACACATTTGGCCCATTTGGTTTTTTTTTTCTTCTTTGGCCTTTTTGGAGCCCCTTTTTCTCTCTTGGCACCATTTGCTCTTCACGATCTTTAATAAATATAGCTGATTTTCTTTCACCACTGGATGTATGCTTTGCAAATTTTTGCTTGCCATACTCAAGAGTTTGGAATCTGTCAGATCCACAGACTTGGTGGGCATGAATTTCTTGAAGTGCTCCTTGTCATGGAAATACCTTATTTCTCTGTCAATTTTTGCAGGATGCATAAGCTGGGATTGGAATTTTTTTTATCTTTAGGAGTTGAAGCACTTCTCTCCAAGCCCTCTTGGCCTTTAAAATTTGTAGAGAAGTCTGCTGTAATTCTAATGGGTTTAATTTATATGTGGTTTGTTGTCTTTCTCTCACAGTTTTTAAGATTTCGTATGTGATGCAATTCTGGTACTTTGAGTATAATATGGTATAGAGAAGTTATCTTTTGCTCATGGTTATTTGGGGTTTTGTGTGCCTCACTTACCTGTTTATTTTTTCCCTATATTTGGGAAGTTTTCTGCCATTATTCTTGGCAGAAACCTGTTCATGGTTTTTATGCCATTTTTATGTCATTCTAATCTTTTCACTTATTCCAATTATTCTTAGTCTTCTTTGCAGCATCTACCAGTTGTTGGATCTATTTTTCATGTTCTCATGTTGTTTTTAAAGTGTCTTTGAAAGTATCATTGTCTTCTAGTTCTGAAATTCTGTCCTCATATTTGTTGTTTCTGCTGCCCATACTTTCAATATGATTTTTAATATCATGGATTTCTGATTGAAACCTTTGATGGACCCTAATTCTTTGGTAAACTGATCATTCATGTTTTGTGTCATCTTGTTTAGCTCATATAGCTTTTTATTAGTGTATTCTGAGAGCTCCTGCGTCTTGTTTTAGTTATTACTTCCACTATCTGTTTAATTATATCTTCTCTGATCCTGCTGAGCACCTCTTTGATTTATTTTCTAACCTCCTCTGCTATCTTTTCAACTAATGTGTGTGTGTGTGTGTGTGTGTGTGTGTGTGTGTGTGTGTGTGTATGTTTGTGTGCCTTATACTGTTCTGTCCCTTAGTACCCCCTGGATTTGCTTCAAGAGGCTTAGGAGTTTTTCAGAGGCCGTCCTCTCAAATTTCTATTTTTTCATTTGTTTGTTTTGTTTTTGTTTTGTGCTGAGGTTTGTGGATGCTTATAGTCTAAAGATATTGTTGCTAGTAGAGATCTGTTTAGTGATGTACTTTGGGCATGGCTAAATATAATTTGGCCTTTGCCACAGCTCCAAGATCTGAGCACATTGGTTAATTTGGGAGGGGAGGATGTAGTGTAGTTAGCCCAACAACCAAGTTCTCTTGGAATGTACTCTAGATTGTTGATGTCACATATAATGTGAGTGTTGATTTACAAAAAAATAGTGACAATTATGAGATCATTTTAATATCAAGCAAATCAACTACAGTAGTATCATCCTGAAATGGCATCTGACTAAGCACTCTCTCCAGTGATTATGGTGGGCACTTTGACTGGAGTCACTCCAAAGCTGTTGCAGCTCACAGCATCCATGGTCTATTCCACCAACGTATTTCTCTTTGTAGCCCTCTGGAGTCCCTAATTTCATTTTGTCTCTGTAGATTCAGACATCCTTTCTCTCATGCCACAAGCTAGGAGCGGGGATAAAATGCATATTGTCTCTTCCTTTTTCTATGTTGTGTTCTATCTTTTCAATTTCTCTGTATGTTTTAATTTTCCTGTCAGATTCTTCCTGGTTTCTGGGGATCTACTTCCCTCTTTTTCTTTTTCTTTTCAAAGTTGTTATTTTCCAGTGTCTGATTCCAAATCTCAGAGGGGTCGATTTGTTGTTGCTTACCACTCCACCATTTTCCCAGAGGTGGTGATACTCTTCAACTCATAAAACTCAATTTTTAGCGACAAAAACTTCCTATTAATCTCAGATCCTGGACAGGCCCTGAGATGTTGCTGTACTAATTCCAAGCTCATGATTCCACAAACATTGAGGAATGAAGTCATGAACCGAAAGAGAAAGTTAGGGGAATTTTCTTTTGGAAATGGATATAATAATAAGAAGAATTGCTCCTGGATTTTAGAGGGGTCCTGAGTGGGTGGCCACATGGCCTCTCAATACAGTACTAATTATATGGGTTTTTCTTTCCTTTTTTTTTGGTGCTGGGGATTGAAATCAGGGCCTTGTGCTTGCTAGGCAAACACTCTATCACTTGAGCTAAATCCTGAACCCCTAGCTAAAGTTTTATCCATCTTGCTCATTCTTTCAAACAACTATCTCTTTGACTTGTTGATCCTTTGTATTTTTTAGTGTCAATTTTATTAGTTTCCACTCTGATCTTTATAATTTCTTTACTTTTATTAATTTCAGATTTGGATTGCTCTTATTTTTCTAGGATTGAGATACATCACTGTTTCCTATGTGGGTTTGTTCAATTATTTTAATGCGTGCTTTCATAGGTATAATCTTGGCTGTTAGAACTGTTTTCATTTTGTCCCTTAGGTTTTGGCATGTTGTGCTTCTATTGTCATTTACTTCTTTTGTTTGTTTGTTTGTTTGGCTTTTTTTGAGACAGAGTCTAGCTGTGTAGTTCAGGCTGGCCTTGAACTCACTAGGTAGCCCAGGTTGGCCTTGAACTCATAGAATCTTCCTGCCTCAGCCTCCCGAGTGCTGGGATTACAGATGTGCACCACTATGCTAAGCTCATTTACTTGTAATATCATTTTTATTTCTTTCCTGATTTCTTCTGTGATCCATTTATTATTCAAGTTTATATTGTTCAACCTCCATATGTTGTGTACTTTTTATTATTTCTTTTGCTGTTGATATTGAGCTTCATTCCATTAAGATCTCATAGTGTACAGGGAATTATTTCAATTCTTTTGTATATTAAAGCATTCCTTATGGCCTAAAATATGTTATCTTTTGGGAAAAGTTCCCATGTGGTGTCTGAAAAAAATGTTATTATCCTGTCTGCAGATATTTGTTCAGTGGTATAGTTTTACTCTATGTCTATGTTAACTTTTTGCCTGGCTGTGTTAATCGTGAAAGTGGGGAGTGGATATCCCCTGGTTTTATTGTATTGGTGTCTGTCTTTCTTTTAAATAAATTTTTCTATGAAAATTAAAATTTATCCAAACTTATGCAGTCTTATAGACCATAAAACATGGTACCATTTGCATGTAACAACAGTGTGAACAAATACATAATGCAGTATTAAGTCACAACTGCATACAGTTAACCACAGTACATAATTTATGTGTTACTATAATAGTCTAGTCACCTACTATTGCTATTGAAGTAATCTCATGTGTGTGTGTTTTTAATTTGGGTTATTAGTTCTTGTTTTTGGCATATCTTCATTCCTCTAAATTCCCATTCCCCTCCTCCTTTCCTCTTTTCTTGTTTCCTTGGACGATTTCCCTATTGAAGATTGTTCCCTTGTCTCTTTGTATCCATCTTTTATCATTTTCTTTGTATTTTACCTCCTCAAATGAGGGATACCATATGGTATTCAAGCTTGTGTATCTGGTGTATTTCACTCAAAATTATACTTTCCAGATCCATTCATTTTCCTATAAATGGCTCTAATTTGTCCTTCTTTACAGCTGAATAGTATTCCATTATATATAGATACCACATTTTGTTTATCCAGTCATCTGTTGATGGGTATAGAGGCTGCTTCTATAATTTAGCTATTATGAATTGTGTGGCTAGAAACACTGGTATGCAAGTATCACTGTAGTATGATGACTTTAGCTCTTGGGGAAGATAGCTAGCAGGGAGATGGCTGGGTTGTATGGAATTTCTACTTTCAGATCTTTGAGAATCTCTGTACTGATTTCCACAATGGTTGTACTAGTTTACATTCCCACCAACAATGTAGGAAAGTTTCTTTTTTGTCACAGTCGTGCCAGCATTTGTTATTGTTTGATTTCCTAATGATAGCCATTTGTTGCAGAGTAAGATGGAATCTTAGTGTTGTTTTAATTTGCATTTCTCTAATGGCCAAAGATGTTGAACATTTTTTGTATATTTATTTGCCATTTGTATTTCTTTCTCTGTGAAGTGTCTGTTGATTTCTCTAGCCCATTTCTTAACTGAGTATTTAAATTTAGGTGGTTTAATTTTTTTGAGTTCTTCGTATGTTCTAGATATTAGTCCTCTGTCTGACGAGTAGCTGGCAAAATTTTTTCCCATTCTGTAGGTTATCTTTTCACTCTACTGATTGAATCTTTTGCTGTACAGAAGCTCTAAAGAGCTTATCCACCTAAAGAAGCTATATCAGACTAAGGTCTGATATAATCTCATTTGTTGATTTTTTTTTTTTTTGAGACAAGGTTTCACTATGTAGTTCAGGCTGGGCTTGAACATGCTATGTAGCCCAGGCTGGCCTCAAACTCATGGCGATCCTCCTACCTCAGCCTCCTAAGTGCTGGGTTATAAACATGTGCCGCCACATCTGGCTCTATATGTCTTTTTATGTCCAGTAGTTAAAAAAAATGATTTTGGTGTACCAATATTGGTACATAGATATTTATAGTTGTTATCTCTTTCTGTTTAATTGTCCCCTTTACCAGTATGTAGTGGCTATCTTTCTCTTCTGATCATTTTTGATTTTGAAGTCTGTTTTGTTTGAAAATAATATAGCTATTTTTGTTTATTTTTGGGCTCCAGATGCGTGGAGTACCATTTTCTATCCTTTCACCTTTTGTCTATGCATTTCCTATGGATGAGGTTTGTCTCCTGCGGGCAATATATAGTTGTATTTTTTTTTAAATTTTATTTTAAACCAAGAACATGTATTGGTACATTCTACATACAATGGTCACATTCATTACATTTATTCTGTACCTATACATGATGTACCTTGGTTCTCCCCCCTCTCCCCCCTCCCCTCTGCACCCTCCCTCCCTATTTACAGCAGGTTCATTCATCATTTTCTATATTTTCCCTTTCCCCTCTCTTTCCCCTGTTGCCTTTCTGCTTTTCCTCTTCTTT
>PVJO010007381.1:0-82239 GCA_004026905.1 Hystrix cristata | reverse complement strand
GGGCCTCCCTATCACCAGGCCACCCCAGTGAGCAGGCGCAGGCACCCCATGGGGACCAGACTGTTCTCTGGAGCCACCACACAGAGACCTGGTCCTGATAGAAGGATCAAATAGCCTAAGACGAAGCCAGGAGGGCCACCGTGCCAGCCCAACCCTTGCCTTTGTCCCCTTTCTATAAACTCCAAAGTTCCTGCCAGCCCCTCAGAGACAGATCCGTCCTCTGTCTTTCCCAGTGTGGCCACACTGATCTGATCACCTTTCCTGCCTTTAGCCCTGCTGGTTCCTGGACTGGTGTCTTGGGACAGGTGGCGGAGGTGCAGCTCTCACCCTAAAAACTCTGGTGTTCTATTTAAACTAAACACTGCTTTTATTTTATTACAGGTTTTCTTGTACTACTAATTATCAATATATTATATATCTCATTTAAAAAGCTGGCTTCTTAAAAATATATGAGCCATATATGATGACACATCCTTATAATCCCAGCACTCAGGAGGCTGAGGCAGGAGGACTGCGCCAAGTTCGAGGTCAGCCTGAGTTCCGTAGTGAGTTCAAGTCCAGCCTGAACTACATATCGAGACCCTGTCTCAAAAATAGATAAACAAACACATATAGTACATACATATGGCTCCAAGAAGTAAGGCCTATTTATATCCACGCGGACCTATCTGAAGGAGAATGGATTGTTAGACAGGGCTTGATGTGTTTGTTCCTAGGAGTGCAGCCGCTTTGTGCCCAAGGTCTGCTAACCAATCCTTCCTCCATGTTTGAGGAGTTCGCTGGGGCAGGTGGAGAGAGGATGACTCCGATGTTCCTGATGGGGACAGTCACGCTTGGCACCGTGGGCTCGGCACTCCTCCTGCCCCAGGAGCACAGCCAGGTCGGCAGTGCACACGGAACCCTTAGACACAGGAGAGTTATTTAGTCTAGAAACCCTCAAAGGAAGTGTCTGCTTGCAGTGAAAAATCTCTGGAATTTCTCTGCTCCTCTCTGTCCAAAGTCCCTGTGTCTGCAAGACGCCTTGAAAAGCTCGGAGCCCACCTGCAGCCTTGTCCCAGGCCGGCCACCTGGGCAGACTCCAGGGACTCCTGTCCCTGCCTTTTGGAGGCTGGCTGTGCTTGGGGTGGGGAGGGAAGGAGGGCAGACTCAAGATGCTTCTTTAATCTCTCTTTCTTTCTTTCTTTCTTTCTTTCTTTCTTTCTTTCTTTCTTTCTTTCTTTCTCTTTTCCTCGTTCTTTCTTTCTTTCTCTTTTTCTCGTTCTTTCTTTCTCTTTTTTTGCAGTTTTTGACACAGGGTCTCATTATGTAGCCTGGGCTGCCCTCAAACTTTCAACAATCCTCCTGCCTCAGCCTCCCCAGTACTGGGATTACAGGTGTGCACCACCATGCCCGGTGAGGAAGCTGAGGAAGAAAATCTTCAGTCTTAGCCTTGCCGTTTCTCTCTATAATCAGGTGATGGGGCCAGTTTTGTACTCTAGGGACAGGAGAAACTGTACTTGTTTCCTCACATCAAATCTTATTCTCAGTCCCTTCCATGTCCCTATTGCCCTATTCTTGCTTCTCTTTACCTCTCTTTAAAATTTTCCTTCCCCTCTCTCCACAGGCCATGGAGGATGACAGATATGAGTGTATTTATTACACATTTATTTTTTGCAGTACTGAGAATTGAACTCTGAGCGTCACACTGAGCTACATCCCCAGTCTCTTTTTACATTTTTTTTATATTTTATTTTGAGACAGGCTCTCGCTAAATTGCTAAATTGACTGGGTTGGACTCAAACTTGAGATCCTCCCGCCTCAGCCTCCTAGAGTACTGGGATTACAGGTGTGTGCCACCTCTTGAGTGGCACCTTTTGGAAAACAAGAAGCACCAGTTGTGAGGGTTTTAAAGCAAAACCTGCCTACTTTGCACTCCGAAGAACAGCGGCCGGGTTCCTCTCAGCGCAGGACGGCTCCAGGCAAGCCCAGCATCACGTGAACCATCGTGGCGAGCGCTGCAGCCCCGTCTGCCCGCGTGGCTCAGATTTCCAGTCTAGGAGTTTATTTTTGAAGTTATATGCTAAACCTCTCCCATTCCAAAACACACACACACACAAGGGCTGTTTTTCAAAATGCGCTCATACATGGGAATTTTATGACATCGGGCCTTTAAAAATGTGGAAAGTTTGGTTTCAAAATACTTGATGGGGCAAATACTCAACCTCCTGCCCCACAGAGCCCCTGCGTGTGGTGCACTCTACCCGGCCGGGATGAGCAGATAAGCGGGTGTGTGTGTGTGCCAGGTCGGCCCATGCCTCCGCTCTGGAAACGGCTTCCCTTCCAGTAGGGACAGAGAGGTGACTTGGGGGTCACTCAAAAGCACACAAAGGCTGTTTCAGACCGAAGGGAAGAAGTTGAGTTTCGCTGGGAGAAGCCCGGAGCTTGCAGATGACAGTGCCGCGTCCCCGATGTGTCTGGGGTAGGAAGGTGGCGAGGGGCAGGGAGGAGCCCGGGTTACAGCTGGGCACAGGGGTGGCGTCTCTGCCTGCTCTGACGTCCCCACAAGTTCCGGTCAGGCTGCTGGCTGTGGGCAGCTGTCCGTTTTCCTGTGGCTCCCTGTCACCTGGCTGCATGCGGTGGCCCCGTGTAGGTGGCTCCCCCAGCCTGGCTGCTCCC
The DNA here is from genome assembly GCA_004026905.1 of Hystrix cristata. Classification (NCBI taxonomy): domain Eukaryota; kingdom Metazoa; phylum Chordata; class Mammalia; order Rodentia; family Hystricidae; genus Hystrix; species Hystrix cristata. The sequence goes on along the minus strand of PVJO010007381.1, from coordinate 79,584 downwards.
TAACACGTGGGAGAGCGACAGTGTTTCACGAACCCTTCCTGCCGAGGACCTGTGAGAGGCTGGACCAGAGGAGCAGACGCTGTGTTCCCGAGTCACAGTGCCAGATCCCCATCTCCCAAGGTGCCCACTTTCCCATTCTGTCTGGAGAGCAGTTCTGGGGACCCAGAGGCATGGCGAGATGGGGGAGGGGCACAGCGATGCAGCTCTGGCCTGCTCCTCAGATCTCTGTGAGGGATCAGAGACACACGGCCGCCTTGGCTTGCAGAGCTCCTTAGGCGCAATTCCTCCACCCTGGGGACGTGTCTGCAGAGCGCCAGCATGTTCGGCAAATACCGGGGGTGACCACGCCGGGCACTGCGGGCACCGGGCTGTGAATGAGAGTCAAAGCTCCCTGCCCGGGAGCAGCTGGTGTTGGTGGCAGAGGCTGAGAAGGAGACAAGTTCATGTGCTATGCGTGATGGAGAACAAAGCTAGGGGACCAAATGTGGGTGGAAGGGGGCAGGCAGGGCAGGCTCTGGGGAGAAGGAAGGCTCAGTGGTGAGGGGCATGTGAGGAAGCCTGAAAAGAAGTGAGGACCCTGGAAACGTTCCACGTGGGCAGAATGGCATGTGCCAAGGCCCTGGGGTTGGTGGTGCCTGGTGTGCGTAAGCTTTGGCAGGGCAACCATTGTGGCTGTGGCCAAGTGGGCAGTGAGCAAGACCAGGAGGCTGAAGAGGGACAGGGCTGAGCATCACAAGAGCTTACAGTAGTTGAGTGTGCCACCGACCTCCGGTGCTGGAAACTGGATCCCCGATGTGGACCTGTAGTAAGGGGGAACCTTCCAGGGGTGTTGGGTTTGGAGGGCTTTGTCCTCTGAGTGAATTCATGCTGTGACTGTGGGAGCAAGTTCCTTCTGAAGGACAAGTTTCGTCCCCTTTTGTCTCTCTGCCTGCCATCACTCTTATTTAAAGGGTTGCAGCCGGGCAAGGTGGCGCACGCCTGTAATTGCAGCACTCGGGAGGCTGAGGCGGGAGGATCACTTTGAGTTCGAGGCCAGCCTGGGCTGCATAGGTAGTTCAAGGCCAACCTGAACTACTTGGTGAGACCCTGTCTCACAAAACCAAAATAAATAAAGAGTGGGCTCGACTGCTGTAGGTGATTTCAGCACACCTCTCCCCACCAAAGTGTCAGCTGCCCTGAAGGGTCCAGACAACCTGCTTTTTTTAGGACCTCAAACCACCTGTCCCAGGCCCCTACAGAGTTCTTCCTTGCTGTCAACTCTGTAGCCCGTTGTGTCAGACACACACTGTGTGTGTCGTCTCGTAATCTTCAGGTGATCTTGACTGACTACACTGCTGGATATTCCTGAGGATGCAGCTCTGTCCCTCTCAGTCCCGTTTGGGCTGCTATCACAGCACACCTGAGACAGAGGGACCTACGCAAATGCGTTTCTCCCAGCTCCAGAGGCCGAAGCCCACAGTCAGCATTGCGTGGCAGATGAGGGCCTTCTGACTGGTGTTTCCACGGCAGCCTTGGGGTCCGGTCCTTGCCCCCTGCCTTGTCCATGTGGAGGAAGAGGTGGCTTTGAACCCGTCTCCTGGGAGCTGCTGGTCCTTCCTTTGCTTGAATACGATCCCTAAACCATCTCCTACTTCCAGCACCTCCACCCCACCCCGATGGCACTTTAGGATCGTCTTATTTGAAACAGTGGTCTGTGAATGAGAGTTAAAGCTCTCTGCCCCTGAGCAGCTGCCACGGTGATTGGGATGCAGACCAGAAGCTGTCGCTTAGCTATCTCTTGCCTTCTTGTGCCAAGATGGGGAAAGGTGGCCCAAGTGAACCAGCCATTTTCTGGCTGCCATCATCCTGTGCTTCAGTTTAGGACTCAGATGAGTAGGCCAGTGCTATCTCAGTCCTTTGCTGCTTCTTATGTCATTTGTCACTACTGTAGCGGGCCGCTTCTCCCTCTGCCCTCAGTGGTTTCCCAGGGACCTCTGTGGACTCTGAAGATGTCACCCCATAAATGTGTGCTCTCCAAATGAGTGTTTGCAGCACTTTTGTTTTTGTTCTTGCCGGTGGGGCTGGGGGCAGTATTGGCCAAGAGGACACTGACCTGCAGGGACATCTTTACCTTTGGGGGTGGCTTCCAAGGCACTCTGAGTCACTCTCATCCCACCCTGTGGAGCCATCCTGAAATAAATTATTTTTTGAAAAAGCCCCTGCTCTGTTTCCTGGCAGTTCTGCGTCTCGTGAAGGGGGCGGGCCAGGAGCAGGATGTGGCCATACAAGATGCAAGTTGGAGAGGGAGCCGCTGTGTCGTGGGACCCTCGGACGTGACCTCAGTGTGCCGAGCGGCACAAGACCCGGGCCCCGAGTGTAACAGGGACAGCGACTGGGCCGGTGAGCTCGAGCAGGGCCCAGGAGCCCGCCGCACTGGGGTCGGGCCGCGGTGGGAACCAGCCCCGTGCAGAGCCCCAGCTGTGCTGGGGACTGAGCTCATTTGTGAAGTCAACACTGAATCAGATACCAGCAGGCCTGACCCTGGAGGAGTGGAACCAACACGGCCCTTTCCATCACCACGGAGCCGCCAACTGGACTTGGCAGGAGAATCTCTAAGTATGTCAATCAGAGTGAGTTCATGATCTTTGCTTGCCAACTTCGTGAGAAGCCAATTGCCTAGTTGCGGTTGAAATGATTTGTATTAAAACACTTTACTTACATTTTATTCAGTGGATTCCAAATAATGTACTGGAAAGCAGCGTAGTCTAGCAACTGGAAGACAATATTGGGAGCCCAGTGGGTGGCGCCCTGTGCTGGCTGCATCTGGAGCCAGGCGGGCGGGGCGCAGTCACCACAGGGAGGCTGCAGTGTGCACCGCCCACCGGGCACCCTGCACAGCTCCTGCGTGCCCTGGTTTGTGCCGGGCGGTTCACGCAGGAGATGGAAGAGTGAGCACCCACGGCATCGTCCCTGAGGCCACTGTCTGGGGGAGAAGTAATTTCCAAGTGTTCTCTTCTTGTTCTCATTTCCCTAGAGAAGTGGTAGAAGGCTGCTGTTGAGAGGCTGAGCCACCGAGCCAGAGAGCCTGCTCTCCCTGTTCTGAGAAGGGCGGTCTTGGCAGGTCTTTTCATTTCTCTTCTATCTCTCTCGGTCCTTTTTGTTTGTTTGTTTTTGTTTTCTGAGACAAGGTCTCACTATGTAGCCCAGGCTGGCCTCGAACTCGTGGCCACCCTCCTGCCTCAGTCTCTCGAGTGCTGGGATTACAGCTGTGCACCATCACATCCGGTCCTTCATCTGTCTTCTGTGCCTCAATTCCTGAAATTCCGGAAAACTGGAGCAAAAACAGAGCCTCCCTTTCAGGGTGCTGCTGGGACTAAGGGGTTCATGCATGGGAGGCACCCAGAGCTGTGCCGGTTCAGGAGAAGCGCTCGATAGGATCGTCCTGGGTCTGTTTGTGCTGCTGTCACAAAACACCACCAGCTGGGGGATTGACAAACGACAGAAGTGTATTTCTCACAGTCCCGGAGGCTGGGAGTCCAAGGCCGAGATGCCAGCAGCTGAGCGTCTAGTGAGCGGAAGGGAAACAGGGCTGGATCGACTCCCTGGAGCCTTTTTATTGACTCCCATTCCCGAGGGTGGGCCCACGGAGGAGCCCGCACCTCCCAAAGCCCCCCTGTCGATCCTGCGCCCTGGGGACGAGGTTTCGACAGGACTTTTGGAAGGGACATCGTCACTCCAACCACGACAGCCTTTATCAGCATCATGGTCATTGTTATTAGCCTGAGCGAGCAAGGACAAAGTGGGAAGGGCGTCTCCACCGCTTTTACTCCCGAGTTTACCAGGCGCGAATCGGTAACTGTATTCCAGGCACGGTGACAGCAAGCCAGCTGACCAGAGCTATCCCCGCGCCGCTATGTCGCTCACACTGTCCCCCCGTCTGTTCCGGGGGGTTAATGTTTACTGTTGTTACAGCAGTCATGCCTGACGTTTGTGTTGAAGAACCCCAAGGAAGTCGCTGTAGTGTGCCGTGCTTTCCTCTGGAGACGCTGTGTCATGCCATTTTCTGGGCTGCACTAGAGCTGAGGCGACAGGCGCATAAATGGGGTCCTCCTGGCAGGGTGGGGACGCTTTCTTCAGCTCAGGACTCGAGTGTTGCTGTTTATCGATCTCACAGAGTCCTTCGTTTCCTTCAGATGAGTCCATTTTTCCCTGTTTCCTTTCCTTGTCACGGCTACAAGGTGCGATTAAAAAAAATATGGGGGATGGTGAAATAAAAATTTAAAAATATATTATGGTTGGGTGTAGTGGTGCACCTCTGTAATCCCAGCACTCGGGAGGCTGAGGCAGGAGGATGGCCGTGAGTTTGAGGTCAGCCTGGGATGTTTAGTGAGTTCAAGGCTAACCTGAACTACATGATGAGACCCTGTCTCAAAAAACAAACAAAAACTTTTATTACAGTAAAAGATATACTACCATCAATCCGCCTCTAGAGGCTCCCCTCACTGTGAACACACTCATCACATCGTTCTTGCTATTTTCTGAAGTATTTCTGGAAGTCTTCTTTTGTGAGTGTCTTTTTGTGGCTGCCTGTATGTCATGAATTGATTCAAAATGTTCTCAACACCTTATTCACTGGATGTGGCACCATCGACAGCTAGCTCTTCCTCAAAGTCACAATGACCACAAAAGGTAAACATTTGGAATCAATTCAGGACATACAGGCAGCCACAGCAGACACTAGAAACACTCGTGAAAGTGTATTTCCCGAACTGCTTCGGAAAGAACAATGGGATAAGTGTGTTTGAAGTGAGGGGGAAGATTTTGAGGGGGATTAATGGCAAAGTATCTTTTGCTGTAATAAATTTTAAAAATTTTGCCATATTCTTTGGTCACGTAGCTATATTAGTGGACCCTCTCTGTGGTGCCCTGGCCTTGTCCCCGCTGTCCCCTGTTGGTGCCTGGAGCAGAGGCGGCCTCCCAGGGACTTGCTCCCTCCAGATCTGAAAGAAAACTGGGGCAGCTGGCAGGACCCCATGAGCCTCAGCAGGGGACGCTGAGCCCTTCTTTGCAGATCATGGCGAGTCAAGGCCAGTGCCCTTGATTTTAAAAATTCGTGAATGGATACAGTGAAGCCCAGTGAGCTTAGTGTCCATCCTGAAGAACATTCTGGAGCAGTATCAAGTGAATGGATAACCAGCTTGTAGAAAGAGCGACCATAAAGGTCAACGGTGACTACTGAGGAAATGTCTTTGATAGTTTTACCACATGTAGGTCCTGGGTAAATGCTTTGCTAGAATACCTTGACTTCTGACACAAATTTGACGATTTCTCATGAAATTCCTACAGACAGGACAGTGACAGTAAGGCTTCTGGAGCCTGAAGCTATGTCTCTGTGGAAGGTGATGCCACTCGCTCACGGCCACATGGCTCACTAGGGCGTCCAGATTCGCGTCCCAGGCAAAGGCTCCTTACACTGCCCTGCACTCCTGAGCACGAAGAGGTGGAACTGTGACAGCAGATGGGACAGTTTGGTCCCAAGGCGTTCCCTGGCCGCACGCCAAGCAGCTCTGTCCTTGGCCTTAAACTCTTTAACGTTCTATCAACAGCTTGGATAAGGCCAAAGATAACTGCTTATCAAGAGTGCAAATAATACCAGACTGGAAAGGAAGGCCAATATGTTGGGCCTGCAGCATCAGGGTCCAAAATTATCTCAACAGGAAGGAATGATTGGTTGAATCCAATGAGATAAAATTTAACAGGAATACATGTAAGATCCTGCTTTTAGCTCCAAAACTTGATTGCAAAAGGGTAGGATGTGGCTGGGAAACATGTCCAATCTTACCCGTAATCAAAGAAATGCAAATTAAAGCAACCATGAGATAATCATTCTCCTCTATCACACTGGCAATGATTAAAAGGCTGAAAATTCCCCATATCAGTGGCTGGGTGTGGGGAAACTGCACTCTTGTAAACCGCTTGTGGGCGTATAAACAAGATTGCCGTTTCTGGAGAATAATCTGGAAATATATAGCAGAGACTATAAAATGCACCATTTGTCCCAGCAGTTTCATTTACAGAAATGTATCCAAAAACAAGTATGAAAAGATTTATGCACAAGAATATTCATGAAAAGCACTGTTAAGGGGAAAAAAAATCCTCCCTTTTGGGGCAGAGGGGGAGGCACTCACTATGGGAAACGAAGACTTGGAGGTCTCAAGAGGGAGCCACGTAGTGATTGTCACATATTTGACATCTTGCGGAGGAGGAATCCGGGTCTGTGGCGCTCCTGTGGTTGACCTCCATGAGCAGGACTATGGGGGACAGATTTGGCCTAATGTTACAAAGCAGATTCTAACAGTCACCCAGAGTCAGGATGGGCGGCTGATCCGTTCTTCCGTCACCGGGCAGAGGAGGACAGTGGAGTTCTCCAGCCTCACACGGACAGGAGCCACAGCTTTGTTGCCGGACCATCGAAGACAGCCATCAGTCAGGGTGGAGTGGGTGGCGCTCAAGTCGGGTCCATCCCAGACCCATTCTTGGGAGAGCCTGCAGGGTCCAGGCCCCTACCTGCAGCCACACCCCGGTCCTTTAGGAGTTCTGGGTCTCCGTGTCCTGATGGTAACCAAAGGAAGGAAAGAAAGAAAAGATGAATGCCGCTTGTCTCCACTCATTGCCACAGAATTTGGCTTTCAGAGACAGACACAGGGGCCAAGGGGCTCACTCCTCTGTCAATATTTCTTTTGTGCTACTCTTGTCTAAAACCATTTCAATCATCACTTTTGTCTCAAATCTGTTACACCTTACACCTCCAGATAGGGAGCAGTCGGTAGTTTGGGAGGCTTGTCTTTAGCATTCTCCTACATTTTCTGATTGCTGCAGTTTATTACACCTTTCCTGTCGGTGGCCCTTACGAAAATTATCCACTGGGAATAGTTGAAGGAGCCCTCATTGCAAAAGAGACATGGACTATGTCATGTGGTCTTCTCTTTTATTTTATTTTATTTTTTTTGAGAGAGGGTGAACTTGGGCAATCCTCCTGCCTCAACCTCCTGAATGCTGGGAGTACAGGCGTGCACCACCACACCTGGCTCAGAGTCATCTTTCCAGAGGACACCTCCTAGCACACCAGTCCTTAAAATAACCCCAGGAGGCCTCCAGGCCGGCCTTGAACTCACTATGTAGCCCGGGCTGGCCTCGAACTCACAGTGATCCTCCTGCCTAAACCTCCTGAGTGCTAGGATTACAGGCGTGCACCACCACGTCCAGCCCCTGTCATTTCTTCTAATTTATCAGCTCCTTCAGGTCACAGGATTCCTGCCCATGTTCTTCCCTCTGCCGGGAAAGTGCCCCCTGTCCCGTCCTTTTCAGGGCATCCTTTGGATCTAAATTAATGTTACGGGCTGAACTGTGCTCCCTGATCCACCAAACTCGTATGTGGAAGAATCCTCAGTGTGTCAAAAAGTGAACGGATCTGAAGATAGCCTCTCCCCCACTCCCCATCCTGGGAATCGAGCCCAGGGCCTTTGCACCGAGCTACATTCCCAGCCCTTTTACAAATGTTCTGTTTTGCGACAGGGTCTCACTAAGTTGCTAAATTGCCCAGGCTGAAAAAAACGAGTGGTTGCTAGAGTCTAATCGGACTCCTGTCATTATAGGAGATGAGGTCACCATGAGACACACACGAGGGTGAGCCTGCAGCGAGTGAAGGCTGAGGACTCAGCAGAAACCCAGGCTGCTGCCCCTTGATCCCGGACTTCCAGCTCCCAGAGCAGCGAGAACATCCATGTCTGTTGTCGCGGTTGCCAGACTGGTCCAGAGAAGACACCCCGTCTCGAGGAACCACGCGGCCTTTCCCACCTTCCCACCTTCCGGCGCCTCCTGATCGGCTGCACCCCACGTATCCCAGTTTGTAAACGCCCATTTACCTGGGTGACTCCACGGTTGCGTTGTCCCCCTGCCCTCGGAGCACAGTCCCCAGGGGATCGAGGAGACAGCATTCTGGTGGCTCCCGCAGCAGCGCTGATGGCCACACGGGGACGCCTCGGGGCTGCGGAGGGCAAGGCTGGGGTGGATGCTGCCTAAGTTAAAGTGACAAAACTGAGGTTCAGGAAGGCCGAGAGATATTCTGAAGGTCACGGGGCAGCTAAGTGGCAAAGAGGGGCTGGAATGAAAGCCGCTAAAGCTCCAGCCCTTCAGCACTGTGTGAGCCTCCGGTCGCACATGCGTGGCCGTGTTCTTTCCACAGACCGTAGGGAGCATCTGCTCACCATGGCCAGGTTCTGTGAAGGAGTTGGGGACACAGGTGAACCCCTGCCTTCACGTGGAGAGGGCTATCACATAAGATAAGTGGGTAAGCTGTGTAAATATTGTATGTATAATGTACAGTCAGGCCCACAGAACCGCCTTTCGTTCAGCGACAGGCTGTGTATATGCTGGCATCCCGGAGCCAAGGCCCGCGGAAGTGAGGGAAGGGGCCTTGGAGATATGAGAGGGTGACTTCCAGGCAGAACTACCAGGAAGCTCAGTGTCCTGGAGGCAGCAGTGAGTCTGGCCAGCGGCTAGTGTGGCTGGAGTCAGAGCAGCAAAGAGAGGCCCAGCAAGGTTCTTGGGAGCCTGGCGGTGGAGAACACGGTGGGCCATTGTGAAATTCTGGCTTTTATTGTGAGATGGGAGGCTTTGGAAGGATTTGTGCAGAGTTACTTAGGTTGTTACAGGAATACAGACTGAGGGCCAGAGGGGTAAGTGCATAGGAGCAGGGGACTGGTTGGAGGCCATTAAATATATATATGGTGCTGCTGGGGATCGAACCCGGGGTCCTGCACAGGCACGGCAAACACTCTGCAGCCGAGCAGTCCCCTCAGCCCACAGTTCCGGATGTTTTAGGAAGGAAAAGCCAATGGGATTTGTGGACAGTTTGGACACGGGATGAAGCTTGCAGCTGAGAAGCCTACAGGGTGAAGGTGCAGTTACTGAAGGGCGGGACCGGGGAATTCTTTCCAGGTTCTGGGAGTCATGAACAAAGACGCACAGAAAAGGAGACAAGACACACAGAAAAGGTCACAGCAATGTAATCTACTGAAAGTGGAAAAGTGCACTCTGCAGAGTGAGAGCGGGCCGGCGAACAGGCTCCCAGCAGCCCCGAGGTTAAGGGGAAGGAGTCTTTTGTATCTGGAATTCTCGGATTGGCTTCTGCCTTCTGCAAATAAGGCACTGGGGCAGTTCTATCAAAAACTCACCTGGCCAGGTGTGAGATTTCAATCTCCCCTATGCAAGACTCTGTTGGTTACCCTCCAGATGGAAATGAAGAATCGAAAAATCGCACTTTTCTGTTGGTCCCTTGCAGTGCTCAAGGGCTGTGTAGTCATCCTGGACTCTGTGCTCTGCGCATGTCCTCTGGGGTTTTATGACCTTCCATGCATCTCGTCCAGTTGTCTGTCCACTTTGCCCCGGCCCTAATCTCCTGCCTCAGAGCCATTCTCTGAGGTGAGGAAGCTTCCAGATGGGCGGTAAAGTCATCAGTTTATAGATGGTCTTCAGAGCCATGAAACTGGTTGAGAGGCTCTGGAAAATAAAGGAAAAGAGAAAAGTCCAGAAAGCCAGAGCAGCATTTAGAGGTCAGGGACAGAGGTGGGACCAACAGATAAGATAGAGGGCAGGCCAGGGACTGGGAAGAAATTCAAGTGTGGATGACCCCAAAAGCCAAGTGAAGAAAGTTTTACAAGGGGAGGGTGAGAAACTGTAACAAATGTCATTGACTGAGCAACAAAGACTAGAAAGAGAGTGAGTGTGCCAGGAGGAGGCTCCACAGAGGGAGGAGACAGCTAGACAATGAAGACAGACCCTCTATCAAAGAGTAATGATATTCAAGAAGAGAGATGGGGTGGGAGATGCAGTCATGGAAGGGTTTTATTTAAGAAAGGAAATGTAACATTTATGTGACGATGGTATAACAGGGGCTTAAATGCTGTGCCTCCAGATGCTCAGTGGGTAACGAAAAGCAGGCCAAAGTTTGGCATCTCTGCCTTCATTTTACAGCCTTTAAACTTTGGGTCAGATCCCTGCTCAGCTCTGGCTGGAGGCATGTTAGTTGCTTAAGGAGTTTCTGTCTAAAAACTGGTAAAACAGGATTTATTCACCCTAAATTTACCTCGCGTATCTCATCTTCCCTTCAAGACTGAAGATAAGAATAAGGCATTTTCTTTCTTTGTTTCTTTCTTCCTTTCTTTCTTTCTTTTTTTTTTTTTGTCTTTTGAGACAGAGAATTGCTTTGTAGCTCAGGCTGGCTTCAAGCTCATCGTGTAGCCTAGGCTGGCCTTGAACTTGTGGCCATTCTCCTGCCTCTGTCTCCTGGGTGCTGGGATTACAGGCCTGCGCCATCATGCCCTTCCTGGCATTTTCAAGATTTGCAGGAACATCTAATTGCCAGCTTTTAGGGTGAGCTGTTCAAGAGCCTCTGGAGTGATGCCTAGAAATCTCCAGTCATTGTTCTAGATCTGAAGTCAGAGGCAGAACCAGTTCTGGGATGAGGGTCAACCAGATCAGGGCTGGCCCAGGACTATCTATGCTAGATATGCACCCTTCCCCAACTATGCAAACCCCCAAATCTTGCCTTCCCTCCCTTCTTTAATAAAACCCGAAGTTTCTGTCAGCCCCTCGAAGACAGATCTTGAATCTCTGTATGTCCTTCCTAGCATGGTTACCTTGATGAAAGCTCCCTTCTTGGCCTCCGCCACTGCTGGGCTTCTTGCTCGGCGTTTTGGGACGCCCCCCTACACCTGGGCTTTCTCCCTAGAACTCTGGTAATAATGGGGAAGGTCCCTCATTATGAAACTCAAAAGCATTATGTTACCCTTGGCCCTAGTCTCCTGATCTTCCTACCTGAAGCAATTTAAGTGATACATTTAAATTACACTGGAGCCTCCCGTCTTACAGACTCCGATTTAGGGCGGAGTCTAATTCTTATTTTAACAGAACCATTCGATGTAGACTTTTGGGCACTGAGCCGGGATGTGGTGTTCTTGGGAATCACTTATTCTCTGTAGCCAGAGGGAGCCCAGGTTGCCAAGGAAACCTGCACCAACAGCACCGCCCCTGGGCCCACCGCCCGCATTTGGAGTGTCGCCAGCGTCAGCTGACTGGCTCTCCTCCAATCCTATCTCGGGGGCGGGGCTCGACGCCTTGTCTCCACAGCAACCCCTCTGCCAGTCACTGCTCGGGGATTCGGTCTGCGGAGGCGCTGTCAGATGACGCCACGCACCCGCAGCGCTTGCGTGACGTACGCCCTGCCTCCGTCGACAGGACTCGCAGACCCGCAGGTATGAAAAGGAGCGCGACCGTGGCCACTGCGCATGTGCCAACTCAGGTTGGCTCACGTGTGGCTCCCGCTCTTCAACTCCAAGTCCTGGGGAGAGCATGTTCTCCTGCGGATGAGTTTGAGATCGGCCTGCCCTTGCTGCTGTGCTTCTAATCTTACTCAGAGAATCAGGAGATGCAGCAGTTTCTGCCTGGCGATCTCGGTCCAGCAGACGATTCATCCACATCAGCTTGTTTCTTCCACGCCCCGTGTGCCCTATTGTTTCCATAATGCGCACTCCAGTCCCAACATGCTGTTGAGTTCACAAATTGCTGTGGCCAGCAAGCTGCTTCTTGCAGGCTGCCTTCTTCCTCGCCCTGGGCACCTGCAAGTCGTGCACCGGGGAGACCAGCACCCTTGCTGTTTAGGCCTGGTTCTTGAGCAGGGATGACCAGGCCCCGAAGCTCGACCCAGACTCAAGGACTTGGACCAGCGACTTCTGTTGATTGCTTGGGAGGCTTATTTTTAGACAGGATCCAGATGACCTTGCTAAAAAAGTGACTTCCGGGAAAGTGAAGTGCGTGTCACGGTTCTCAAACTCAGAATTCCTGAGTGAGCGGTCAGTCCGTGCTGGACACAGTGGATTCCAGGGCAACAGCCGTGGGGATGGCTGGCCTCTGCCATCAGCTGCAGACAGCGCTCAGCATTAGTTCAGAAAGCATTTACTCAGCACCAGCGTTGTGCTGGGCACAGTTAATTCCTGGTCACTAAAGGAATGAAGTGGGATGTAGGGGCTAGCAGGAGGCTGGGGATCAGTCTGAACCTTGGCCCTGCTTCTTGATTCCTGTAGGAGCTTAGGTGAGTTTTACGGCCCCCTCTACATCAACTTTGTGATTCTTAAAAACGGACACAGTGCTTTCCACCTAAGAATGATATGAGAATGAAGCCTCGTGCTATGACTTTGGGAGCCTTTTTTTCCCACTTCCTTTTATTTCTTCCTTTTAAAAGACTGAGGGGAAAGCAAAACAACAAAACCCAGCAAACAGTGTTTCTCAGTCCTGACACCGAGGACTCCAGAACTAGTGGGAAAACAGCCCCCTGGGCAGCGCATGGCCTCAGCAGCCACCCACAGATTCTCCTCAAATTGTTGTAAAAGCATCTTTCATCCAGACGTTCCTTTTTGTGGGTCTGCGTGTGGAGGCCAAGTTATATTTAAGCAGCGCCCTCCCACCTCATCCCCAGACAGCTCCTCTCAAACCACCTAAGTCCAAAAGGAAAAGAACTCCCTTCCTCCAATTGTATAGTGACTTGGAGCTCGCCACAGCCAGGTGTTGGAGGGTGGCCTGGGAGACTGGGTCAGATCCCGCCTGGCTCTCTGACTGGGGAGTGGTGATGTGCTGTACGGGGTGGGGAGCCAGTGTCTGGCTTCCCTGTCACCACAAAGTCTGTGGTTTCTAACCCTGTCTGCTTCCGAGGCCCACTAACCAACAGTGGGAGAGAAAACAGACATGTACACAGGCAGCCACACGCGCGCGCACCCAGATTCACACAGCTTTCAGAGGAAGTGGAGCGCCAGATGTTCTGGGTTTCCTGTTCGATGCTTCCACAGCTGGTCGAGTCTGTGGCTGTGGTTTGTCTGTCTCGGGCTCATGTGAAAGACAAAAGCCGGGCTGACGGGAAACTTCTGCTCCTAGCCCTCCCTGGCTCTGACTGATCAGTTACACAGAAACCTGGCAGGTCAGAATTTTCCTGAAACACCCGGAGCTGGAGTTACTTCCCCTCTCCATGTCTCTTTCTTACTTATAAAATGGGTAGAATAATAACCACATGGCAGAGATGAGTTCATATAAGCACCTAGCACTTGATAAAGGATCAGTGAAAGTCGACTGCTCCATGCACGAACGTCTTTGATTCTTACAGCAAACTGCTTCCAGGTAGGCTCTGTTCTTTGATCCACTGCATGGATGAGAAAATCAAGGCCTGAAGAAACAAAGTAATGATTGCCAGGTTGTACCAATCACAAGGATTGAGGCCGGGACCTAACTCTAGTTCTTCCTGACTCGGGCATGAGGTCACGACCAGCTCCCCAGCTGCTCTCTTGCCGTCTCCTTGGGATCTTCCGCCTCCAGCCCTGGATGGCACCCTCTGCAGCCTCCAGCTGGATTTGCTGTTTCCCATCCTGGCTAGGAGTCTTGACTCAACGTTTCCCTGAAATCCTGCTCTTGCAGAGTGACCTCTAGCAGGCAATCATAACTGGCTGGGAAGAGCCTGAATTAAGAGTCCTCTAGTGTCCTAAGACTACTTCTGTTTGAAGCCAAAGAAGTGGCTCTTGTGAGAGAATTTCGGGAGCTTTGTCTCCCTCGGCCATATAGCTGAATGATAGGAAGAGGCAGCATGATGTGAGGTTCTCCAATTTAGCATAAATATTGCCTGAGGAGCTCGCACAGTGCAGACGTCCAGGCCCGGGCCTGGAGTGTGCTTTTCTCTTTGAGAGTTTTAGAGATAGCATCTCACTATGTAGTCCAAGGTGGACTTGAATGTGTTCTGTCGCCCAGCCTAGCCTTAAACTTGCAGCCCTCCTGCCTTAGCCTCCCAAGTCCTGGGATTTGCCTTTGCTTTGGAGAATACTGGTATTGTGGCAAAAGACACAGACGGGGTTCAAGCGGTTAAATTAGTCCCATGACCTTGGACTTAGTCATTCTGAGGTCCAAAGCTTGCATCTTGTTTTGTTTTGTTTTGTTTTGTTTTTGAGTCAGGGTCTTGCTAGGTAGTCCAGGCTGGCTTTGAACTCAGTATGTAGCCCAGGCTGGCCTCGAACTTGCAACAGTCATTCTGCCTCAGCCTCCCTCCATGCACCACCATGCCCGGCCTCTCATCTTTAGAGCAGGAGTTCAGCCTCTTGTGCTGCCTCATGGGGGACCACCTGTGACAGAGCTGCATGTCCAATTCAGCACTCTGGCATGGGAGCCAGGACCACGCTAGGCCCCATGCTCGTGCGCTACAGAAACGCAAAAGCAGGCTGCGGGCCAAGCCCAGGCTTTGCGATGGTCCCTCAATCTTGGGGCCCCTGGCTGCAAACTGAGAAGCACTCTTCTGGGGAAGGCTGTTGGCCAGAGGGGAGGGAAGCATTCATTTCATCTCCTGCATGCTGGTCTCCCGCAGTGACCATACTGCAAAGCACCCCAGAGTGGCCACTAGCTGAGTTAGTCAGGCCATGTCAGGTAACACTGCAGTAACAAACAGCCCCAGGGGCTCAGCAGCCAGACATGATGAAAAGGTATTTCTTATTCCTTCTCTCCCAGCAGGTCAGCAGGCAATTCTCCTTCATGGACTCAGTCAGGGACCCAGGGTGATGGAGGTTCCCCTGGCGTTCAGGGAGACACCAGAGGAAGGAGCTGCTCAGCTTTGGGGGCCAAAACTCCTCACCCAGCACAGCCAGGACATTGGGTGAGCCACACAGGACACTTCCTGGAGCCGAGAGAACCCAGACATCCAGCTTGGACACAAAAACTGATGGCTGTTGTGAGAAAAGGAATAACAGCTCTTCTCCAGGGTTGTCTTGTTTCCTACATTCTGTGGGCTCCGCCTCCTTTCCATGGGGTGGACTTTTTTGTTTGTTTTGTTTTTTTGGTGCCAGGGAGCAAACTTGGGGCCTTGTGCTTGCTAGGCAAGCGCTCTAACCACTGAGCTAAATCCCCAGCTGGAGTGGAGTTTTGTCTGAGCACGAGTTTGTTTGTTTGTCCCTTTCCTCATTCTTGCCTGCCTTCAAGACACGAGAAGAAAAGCACCCTGCCATCTGGCTGGAACCCTGACACAGACAGGGACGTCTCCCAGCAGGCCGAGAGGGCGCAGGGATTTGAGGGCCCCAGACCTGGGCAAGGAGGCTGCAGAGGCCACGGCCACGTGCCCGGCTACCCGTCACCCCTCTTCTAGGTGTTCCCAGCACAGCTCAGCTGAAAACTCAGCTAGCTTTGGAAATGTAGGACACTGGATTGGGACCCAGCAATTTGGAGCAGCGATTTTTCTGGAGCGCACAGTTTGGGAATTTGCTTTAAGAAACCTCTCATTCCTCGAGTGTCGGTGGAGAAATGGCGCTTATTTGTTTAACCTCCAATCCAGCCACAGCCCCCATGTCTGGGCTGCTTAGAGGGGTTGTTTGAAAATGGCTGAGCAAGCTGAAAACACAGATCTAGTTGCTGGAAAGGCTTCGCAGAAAGCCGCCGGCTCAGGAAGTTCTTTAATTTTCTGTTGAATGTGATACAGAACTTGGGGAGAGGGGGGCTGTGGCGAGGAGCAAAGCCTGGGCCCTTCTGGAAGACTCTATATTGGTGGTTGTCTCTGCAGGGGCTTGGTTATGATCTAGATGTCCCCCCACAGCCTCGTGTGTTCAGAGGTGGGGCTTCTGGAAGGTGACTGGATCTGGGGTGCTATGTTCATTGATGAATTCCTCAGTGGATGAGTTCACAGCTGAATGTACTGTTGGAGGTGTGGTCTGGTTGGAGGTTGTCACTGGGGTGTGACCCGGAAGGGGGTGCTTGTCCCTGCTCCTCCCTTTGCTCTCTGCCTCCTGGCTGTCATGGGTTGAGCACCTTTTCCTCCACTGGGCCCCTCTGCCCTGGATACCGCTGACCATAGGCTGAAAACACAAGCCAAAAATAAGCATTTTCTTCTTTAAATTATGGGTGTCTGGTATTGTGTTCCAGCCACAGGCAAGTGACTAAGATGAGGTTTGAACTTGATCAGTGGCTCCTTGGGGGCCGGGGTGGGAGAACACCTGGGGGATTCCTTTCTGAGACCACTCTGGAAGCGTTGCACATAAGCAGAGCAGGCGCCTCACTTGCTCCCGTCTGGCCAGCCTGCACCCCCTCTTTTGGTAAGAGAACTTCTCTCCCCAGTTCATTGGTTTAGGTGGGGCTGACTCAGAGGGTTTTACAGCTGGCCCTGGGGATGGGGTGGGGAAGCCCTGCTTTATAGTGTTTGCCAATTTCCAAGGTGTAAACACCTCCCACCAGGGCTGATTTCAAGCCATGTATCCAATTCTTACCCCTTCTGATTCTTAAGGCTTTCAGCGAGGGCTGTTTCTTCCTTTTGGCATCAATCCACAGATAATAGGATGTTAGACTGGGGATGCCAGCTAGGGGGAGAGATTTTATTTGTAAGAGAGGGAGAAGGAACACCTACAACATCATTTGAACCCCTGGATCCAGCCATACTTGAAGCTGGAATATTCCTGGACTTTCTAGTTACACAAATCAGTATTCTCCCTTCTTTGCCTAGATGTAAGTTGAACTCCTGCTGCTTGCCCTTAAAAAAGCCATGAATAACATAAATACATCACCCATAAGGAAGCCAACAAAATAGCTTTGGCTTTGTCATGGTTTCACAGCTCTCTATGTTAAAACTCGTTGAGGCGGTCACCATAAGTGGGTGTAGTTATTGTAGGTAAGTTATCTCTCTCTCTTTTTTTTTTTTTGAGTTATATCTCAAGGTGTTAAACATAAAAACAAGTCGTTTGGAGGGAGTGTTGGAGAAGTGGCTTTTCTGTATCTAATTCTGCCAGGCAAAGGCACAAGTAGGAAAATAAATGAGAATAGGATTGTTCTACCTCCAACATCCGCCTGCACCCGTTTGCTCCTGTCCTGTGACATCGGTCCGCCCACGGCACTCTCTGCCTGGGCTCCTCTGCGAGGATGAAGCTGGAGGAAGGAAGGAGACACTCTTTTGGAAGGCGGACAACCAGAGTCCTGGCAGCTGTGGTTGGGTGTTCTCTGGCTCTGTGGGATCAGAAAGCCTAGGCAGGTGTGGTGGTGCACTCTGGGAGGCTGAAGCAAAAGGACCACAAGTTCAAGCCTGCCCTGGGCAATTTAGCAAATGAGAGGGACCCTGTTTAAAAATAAATACTAACGAAAAAGCTAGGGATGCAATTCAGCGCGAAGGTGCCCAGGTTCAGCTCGCACAGACGGGTAACCTGTGGGAGTCGCCCCGTCCTTCGTCTGCTGACAACAGCCTGGCAGAGTGACAAGGCTGAGCCACGCACAGGCCACAGCCCAGCACCTCTGCAGGCCTGCCTGCTTTGCCAAGGAGCTGAAACTAACCGACACTGGTCTCTTCTCTCTTACCTCTCCTGTGCCTGGGAGAGGGCGGGCTCCAGGTTGCAGAGAAGGGGAACTGTCTGCTCTTCCCCATTTTGATCTTGACTTGGGGCTACCGGGTTCCCGGTCTGCTCCCAGATCTGCTCCCAGAACTGTGTAGGGGCAGCCAGAGCAACATTTTGGCCTCACGCTGTCGACTTTGCTGCAGACGCAGCTGTGAAATATACTGACCACAGCACCACCTTTCCCACGAGCCTCCTGGAGCCCCGTGGACCTGGCATACAAGCGCAGGTCTGATGAATTTTCCAGTGCTAGAGGGAGCTCTCTGGTAATGTGCTTCCTAATGTGGAAGACAGGCTCAGAGGAGTGAAGCACTGGCTCAGGGTCGCACGCGGGGGCCCAGGCTCAGGTTGGTCTGGCCCCAAGCCTGCTTGGCTGTTTGTACAGTGTATGAAGCAGAGAGAATTACATTGGTCCTTCTCACCCACGCCACCGAGTTCATCATCACCAGTCCCTAACAAGGCGAGCTGTCCTCGGCAGAATGAAGAATAGCTCGCCTGCTGCCTCTGCAGGAAGTTGAACACCGTGGCCAGGGCAGGGTCTTCCCAGCTGTGCCAGATCCCTGCCCACCCCCACTCCCTCCTGGGTGACGAGGAGCCAGCCTTGCACCATGGGCTGGAGCAACAAGGGTCAGGCGCACAGCTCCGCAGGAGTGGCTGGGTGCATGTGACGCCCTGGCCATGGGCATCACTCCCAGCATGGCGAGGGCGCCAGTCCAGGGCAGGTGGGGGCCTCAGCACAGGCGACCGCAGGGCACTTTGTGTGTGCTACCTGGTCCCAAAGATGGGGAGGGCAGGACTGCCTTGGAGAGGTCACACAGCCTTCGGGGCTCCTGTAGGAGGAGAATGAGCACAGCCCATTTCTGGGCTCCTGAAGCCCAAAATCACCACCTTCTGTGCCTGCTGCCAGCCAAGAGTTAGCTTCCAGGAAGGGACCCTCTTAGGAGCACAGAGCTCAGCTGGACTCCAGGGATGCCGGTGTGGTCTGATCAGGGGAATGGGGAGGGGGCTGTGAAGGAGGGGGAAGGGAGCAGGGGTGGTGTGGGCTGGGCCTCAGACGGAGGGGGGAGATGAAGTCTCCAGGGCTGGTGGGGGGCATTGTGGGAAAACAGGACAAGCCAGAGAGCAATTCCAGTCTCAGAGACATGAGATCGTCAAAGCCCTCTGTGGGGGACATTGGCCAAGGTGGGAGTAAGGGATGCTGCCCAGGGTTGGGCACAAGTGTCCAGCTGTGTCTGAGATCGGCAGGAAGCTGGGCAAGGCCTGTCTTGCTAGGTTTGGACTTTGACGTCTGTGAGGTGCATTGAGCAAGACAGGTCCCTCAGTGTCCCCAGGTCCCCAAGGCCGTGCTGGAGGCTGCAAGGGTGGGCGTGGAGCAAGGGAGGGTGGGGAACAGCCGTGTCCATAGATGGAATTGTATACGAGCGACTCAGGAAGAATAAACTCCCTCAACTCAGGAGGCCTAGGGGTCCCAGACAGGCATCTGGCTCGCCAATAACCATGATGCAAGGACGCTCCAGCTATGACATCAGGGACATTTACAGGCCTGGGGACTTGCACAATTACACACTCAGCCCTGAGCATGTGTTCTGTCTCCCAGTCACCTGCATTCCATGCGCTATACCTACCCACAGGGGAACGGAGGCTCAGAGTCCACCCCGTAGGAAGCAGCAAGGGGTGAACCTGGGTTTTTCTTCTTAGCTTCTGTCCCTAAGCCAGATGCCACCCATTCTCCATGGAGGGGAGTGGGGGCCTTGAGGTTCTGTTGCTGACGGGAAGGTGGCTGTCCAGGGCCCTAGCAGTGGCCACCTAGGCCCTTGGCTCTCCGCTGCCCAGCTTCTCCCAGCTGACCGCACTTCTCAGTGTGGGCTACTCTGAGCAACTGGAGATTTGAGTGTGAGTGCGAGTGTGCAAGTGTGAATGTGTGGTGGGCAGGTGAGTGTGCAAATGTGTGCGTGTATGCGTGTGTGTGTGTGTGGCTCCCTCTCTGGTCCAGGCTGGATGCACTAGCCCGGCAGCGTCCGACTGTCTCTACAGGACTCCAAGCAGCCCCTGGCTCACTGGCAGCCATCCGGGGTGGGACAGGGTGCTGTGGTCTGTGCAGAAAGAGGGGAGCTGGGGAAAGAGCGCTGCCCTGCCCTACCCCATTCCTGTTGCTCTTCTGAGAGTATTAGGCAGGATTAAAGAAGGGAAACTTGACTAGTCTCGCTGTGTTTCAGTCCACTTTCTGTGGCTGTCATGAAATCCACTGCCTGGTGACGAAACAACAGGCGCTGACTTGGCTTGTGGTTCTGGAGGTGGCAAAGTCTAAGAGCTGGGTGGGGCATCTGGCGGGTCCTTGGTACTTTGGCAATCACTCAGGGAAGAAGGCTGAGAAGAGGGTGTGAGAGACAGAGGGTGGAACCGAGCTGTTCTTGCACCAGCAACTCCAGAGACCAAATTCACTCCTGCGATCATGGTGTTAAATTACTCATAGGTGAGCCCAGTGTGGTAGTGTGCACCAGTAATCCCAGCACTAGAGAGGCTGAGGCAGGAGGATTGCTGTGAGTTTGAGGCCAGCCTGAACTACATATTGAGACCCTGTCTCAAAAAATGAAAACATATTAACAGAGTCAAAGACAAAAATCACATGGTCATCTCAATAGATGCAGAAAAAGCATTTGACAAAATCCAACACCCATTCATGATAAAAACTGCAGAAATTAGGAATTGATGGTCTATATCTCAACCTGATAAAAGCCATCTATGACAAGCCGATGGCCAACATCACACTAAATGGTCAGAAACTGGACGCTTTCATACTAAAATCTGGAACAAGACAAGGCTGTCCCCTATCACCACTACTATTCAATATAGTTCTAGAAACATTAGCCAGAGCAATTAGGCCAGAGAAAGAAATAAAAGGAATAAAGATAGGAAAGGAAGAAGTTAAACTATCACTATTCACAGATGACATGATACTCTACATAGAAGACCCCAAAAATTCCACCAAAAGACTTCTAGATTTAATAACTAAATTCAATTGTGTAGCCGGATACAAAGTCAACATCCAAAAGTCAATAGCATTCCTATATACCAATAACAAACTCACTGAGAAAGAAATAAGAGAAGATATACTTTTCCTAATTGCATCCAAAAAAATGAAATACTTAGGAATCTATCTAACAAAGCAAGTAAAAGATCTTTACATTGAAAACTACAGTACTCTAAAAAAGGAAATTGAAAGGGATATCAGAAAATGGAAAGATATACCATGTTCTTGGGTAGGAAGAATCAACATAGTGAAAATGGCCATACTTCCTAAATTACTATACAGATTTAATGCAATTCCAATCAAAATATCATTAACATACTTCACCGAAGTAGAAAAAGCAATTATGAAATTTATCTGGAACCAGAAGAGACCATGAATAGTGAAAACAATCCTGGGCAACAGGGTCAAGGCAGAGGGAATCACAATCCCCAACCTGAAATTATACTGTAAAGCTACTGTGATAAAAACAGCATGGTACTGGCACAAAGACAGACCTGAGGACCAATGGAACAGACTACAAGATACAGAAACAACTCTAAACACACTTAAATACCTCATCTTCGACAAAGGAGGCAAATACCCTCATTGGGAGGAAGATAGCCTCTTTAACAAATGGTGCTGGAAAAACTGGCTGGCCACGTGCTGAAAACTAAAACTAGATACATGTCTGTCACCATGTATAAACTAAAATCAAAATGGGTCAAAGATCTAAACATTAAAATGGAAACACTAAACCTACTGGAGAATAGACTAGGAAGAACTCTCAAAGACATAGGGGTAGGAAAAAAATTTATGAACAGAACCCAGACTGCACAGGAAATAATACGAAGAATCAGTGCTTGGGACCTCATCCTACTAAAAAGCTTTTGCACAGCAAAAGAAATCACTAATAGTACAGGATGCAAATCCACAGACTGGGAAAAAAATCTTTGCCAGCTGCCCCTCAGACAAGGGTCTAACATCTAGAATATACAAAAAACTCAAAAAAATCAAACCCTCCAAATTTAAAGACCCAATCCAAAAATGGGCATCTGAAATGAATAAACACTTCTCAGATGAAGAAATAAAAATGGCAAATAAACATATGAAGAAATCTTCAACATCACTGGTCACTTGAGAGATGCAAATCAAAACAACATTAAGATTCCATCTCACTCCAGAAAGAATAGCTATTATCAAGAAATCAACCAACAACAAGTGCTGGCGGGGCTGCGGGGGGAGGGGGACCCTCCTCCACTGTTGGTGGGAATGTAGACTAGTCCAACCACTATGGAAATCAAAAAACTAAATCTAGAGATTCCACTTGATCCAGCTATTCCTCTGCTTGGTATTTTACCAGAAGAATTTAAAACCTCATATCATAGAGCTATATGCACAACTATGTTCATAGCAACACAATTTGTCATAGCTAAGTCTTGGAAACAACCCAAATGCCCTTAAGTGAAATAAATCAGTCACTCATGAGTACACATCAAATTGTTTCTCTGCTATAAGAAACCATAAGTGTACATAAAGAAAAAGAGGGATAATAGATACTAGGTAAAAGAAAGATAATATTCAAAAGAGAGGAGAACTAGAGGGGGAAAAGAAGGAAGGGGAAAGGGAAAGAAAGGGAAAAGGGAAAAAATGGAAAAATGTAAATAAACCTGCTGTAAATAAGGAAAGGGGGGAATGGAAAGGAGGGGTGGGGAAGGGGCAGGGACCAAAGAACATCATGGATAGGTACAAGATTACCGTGATAAATGGGATCATTATGTATACAATGTACCAATGCATGTTCTTGGTAAAAAATAAAAATTAAAAAAAAATGAAAACAGAAAAAAACAAAAGTTTTGAAGAGGACATTCAAACCATCACTTGGTTTCAAGTTCATGCTATTGCTTAGTGCATGGCCAGCTTTCAAATTGTAATCCCACATCTAGAAAGGTGAAAATTTGAAGAGAATAATCTCAAAACAGAAAGAATTTTCCACATGAAGATGTTCACTGCAGTGTTATTTACAATAGCAAAAAACTAGAAATTATAGTGCCCACATATTCTAAAATGGGGTGATGGCCAATCAAGTAATGTTCTCTACTGAATAAATATTAGATACACATTTTGTTTGTTTGTTTGTTTGTTTTTTTGAGACGGGGTCTCTCTTTGTAGTTTAGGCTGGGCTTTGAACTCATAGCAATCCTCCTGCCTCAGCCTCCTGAGTGCTAGGATTACAGGTATGGGCTTCTTTTTAAAATTTCTAGATAGGTATTTTTTTTTTTAAATTTTATTTTAATGGTACATTTTAGATGTACATAGTGATAACATTCATCATAGGGGATTTGTACCTGTACATGATATATCTTGTTGCTTCTTTTTTTCCCTTTCCCCTCCCCTCACCCCCTCCTCCCTCCTTATTTATAAAAGTTTTGTTTCCATTTTTTCCTTCCATTTCTTATTTCTCTTGTCCCTCTGTTCCTTTCCCCCAGGTATTTGTAAAAATGGTTTTGATGGCCTCATGGTAACACAGAACCTTTTGTAATACTGTACAATACACTGAACCACTGCCGCCAACAACAGTAACAACTACCCCCTGCCTGAGAGACTACACAGGAGAAATATTGAAAGAAAACAAGGCAAAACGTTCATGGTTAACAGTGCCATGGGTGATTTCTAATTTCTCTTTTCTACTTTCTATAACAAGCATGAATAACTGACATCAAGATTAATTATACTTTAAAAATATCTTTTTTCTTATCTCAAAGTCAGAGTTTTCGGTAAACCAATATGAATAAGGAGAAGAAGAAAACAAACACACTAACACATCGTGTATTTCCTTCCAGTCCTTTCTCCACGCATATTTCCATATCTATAAATAGATACCAGGGAAGAAAAATCCCGAGGAATTTTCCGAGGAATTTTGGGGGCGGTGTCCCTGGCGTGGAGGTCTCTGTTCCCTGGAAGTTCCCCGCAGCTCTGGGAAGTCAGGTGGCCGCCCGGGCTCCTGGGACCCTGGCCAGTGCGAGCCCCCGTCTTGGTGGCCTCCGCCAGCCCTACTGCAGACGCGATCTCCTAGTCGGTCCGACCTTTCTGAAGGCCATGGCCTCTGACCGGTGGGACACTTGCCCATTGAGCCGCGTTTGGCCACAGCCTGTAGCAGTTTGGGCTCTGAGGTTTGGAGGGTCTCGCCTGCTCAAGTGGGGACAGTGCCACAGGGCCAGGGTTGGGCTGTGCTGGCCCCTGAGAACCTGCTGGCACAACCGTGTGGCCCTGCAGGGTGGATGACTCAGTCACCACCACCTTGCTCTTCCTCGGAAATCCTGCGTGCTCTGCGGTGGGGGAGGCGGGGCAGACAGGAAGAGGGACAGGGACTCCCTCTCCTGACCCCGGCCCTGTCTCACCCTGTGGCCACACGTGGGGACAAGTGAGACGCTGTGCAAGTGCCGTCTTCCTGCCCATCCCCCCTCAGCTCTCGGATAACCACAACCGGTTTCTCTGTCACAGGTCACAGGCCCAAGCCTGAGTCAGGAGTCACAGGGGCTGCTGACTCTCCCGAGGCAGCCCAGAGAGGGGCCATTTAGTTCTGGCAGCTGGGGGCTCCTTGCTGCGGCAGGGTGGGGACAGGGACGGCCCCTGGAGTCTGTGCCCGTGCCCAGCCGGTGCCTGTGAGGGATGCGGCACAGGGAGATGATCATTTTATTATTATTATTATTATTTTTTTTTTTTTGGTGCCAGGGATCAAACTCAGGGCCTTGTGGTTGTTAGGCAAACACTCTAACCACTGAGCTAAATCCCCAGCCCCCCAACAGTCACGTTTTTACTCTGCAGTGATAAGATGAACTATTTTGGTTAGCTAGTCCATCTCTAAAGCATCTGCTGGGTAGCCACTGGGCACAGAATATATGTTTTTATTTTTTCTTCTAATGAAATCTTTGTCATCCTGTCCCTCAATCCTGTCCAGAGAGCAGCTAAACTCTGCAGACCCAGCCTTATCACTGGGCCTGGTGTGTTGAGATTGAAGTGTCTCTCTCCAGTGACATTCTCTTTAGTCCATCCAGCATTTACTGTAGGTTAGGACTGTACTTTATTTATTTACTTATTTATCTATTTATCTATTTATAGTGCTGGGGATCGAACTCAGGGCCTTGTGCTTGAGAGGCAAGCACTCTAACCACTAAGCTAAATCCCCAGGCCCTGTTTATTTATTTTTAAAACAGAGTATTGCTATGCACTTTAGGCTGGTCTTGAACATGCAGCAATCCTCTTGCCTCAGCCTCCTGAGATCCAGGATTACAGGTGTGCACCACCATCCCTAGCGGGACTGTACTTTTGAAATCATTCTCACTTGTGTGAAAGAGCATCAGACTCCAAGGTGCCAGAAGGGACAGCTGGACTCACAGGATGGCTGCTTGCCAAGAAGGATTTAGGTGCTAAGGAGAGGGTGGGGTCCACGGCTCCACATTAGTCAGACTTTTGTGATCTTGGGGACAGAAAAGTTCACTTCTCAGATGTGTACTGGGGTCCACTAGAAGGATAAATATGGAGCTAAAGCTGAAGGGGCTGCTCAGCCAGTAGCCAGCGGACCCCCGTGTTCCTGGGATTTCTAAAATCCCAACTTCCTCTCCTGGGAGCAGGGTCTTGGCTCCAAATAAACCAATCAGGTTACTCAGCTACACTTCTGGCACAGTGATTGGCTTAGGAATAAGCACATGATTCAAACTGACCAATCCGAATCCTCCCAAGCACTTTCTACCAGAGTTGCTGGGCAACCAGGTCTTTGCTTGGGGGGCTGCTGAGTGGAAGGATGCGAAGCTTTGGGTTTCAGATGAGCTTCTTGCTCTGCTGGTAGAAAAGACTTTTACCTGAGAGTTGTAGGAGAAGATGGAGACCTGATGACATTGTGTGAACTCCTGGATTTTTGTGTTACTGAACCCAAAGCGGGCCTATCCGTGAACTTTTTGGATACAAGACGGTAGATTTTCTTCCCTCCCCGTATGCTGGTACGAACTGGGTTTTTGGCACTAAGTAAAAGACAATTCATAGAGTTGACTGCTGCTTTACAACCATTTCCCCAGTGGCTACAGCTTCATGTCCTCCGGGGGAACCAGTTAAAGTTGAGTTTTTAATCTAGGGATGTCACACAAGGTATCATGGCCTGATCTCAGAATTCTGGATTCTCACGGCCTCCGAGTCCCCAGTTTGTTCACATGAGTGTGCATAAGCTTCTGTGGGCCGACCTTGGTGTGGCAGACGGAACGACAGCCCTCCAGAGACATCCACATCCCAATCCCAGAACCTTTGTGGCAAGGGAGTTTGCAGATGTGATTAGAGTCAAGGACTCTGAGATGGGAGATGACCCTGGATTATCTGAGTGGTCTGAGTGTAATTTCAAAGATCCTGATGAGAGTCGAGCCTGGAGGGTGGGTCACCCAGGGAAGGAGATGTGACCAAGGACAGGTGGATCTAGCAGTGGAGATGGCATCACATCCTCCCTGCAGGCCTCCAGAAGGAACACAGCTCATCCGTCACCACCATCTTAGCCTGGGGACGTGCACAGAGTGTGGATTTCTGAGCTCCAAAAAAATGACAATAAATTTGTGTTGCGTAGAACCTCTCAAGTTGTGCTAGTTTACCACAACAGCACTAAGAAACTCAGACATTCGCCCTGGTGCTGCGTTTTCCCCGAGCACCGTCCAGTGTGCCCTGGCTTCGGCCTGACACTCTCAGCTGTTTAACTCCTGCTGGTCCTTCCGCATCAGCCCAGGTGCCCAGATGTCTTCCCTGGCCCCGTACTGCCATCCGGGAATTATCAGTCCCCGCCCCTGCCCCCACCAGGCTGCAAACTCCCACTCTCCCGTGTCTGCAGCTAATGGGTTTATGTCCCACGTACACAGTGTGAAACTCGGCAGCTTGGGGCCCCACCCTCCACGCATCCCAGGACCTTGGATGTAGAGGAAGTTCAGACTGTGGGCTCTGGGCTGGTGGATGAGTTTGGATGTGTCTTGCCGGCCGTGAGTTCCCTGCGTGTCCCCACCATTGCCGAGCCACCTGCTCAGCCAGCATCCAAGGCCAGGTGTGGGGCCTAGGGCACCGGAGGCCCGTCCCCGGTCTGTGCCCGCCGTGCATCTGCTCTGAGCTGTGTTCCCGGCCCCTCTTGCCCAAACTCGACAGTTCTTAATCGAATCGACTTTGCTCTCTTCCTCCTCAACTTCAGGGGACATTTTTCAAAGCCTGGACATTTTTTGGTCATTCTAACTCGAGATGTGGAAGGGTGCTACTGACGTTGAAGGGGTGGAGGCCGAGGATGCTGGCTCCTGGCTCTGCACTGCTAAGGTCACTGCCCGCGTCCCTCCCTTAGCAAAGAATGATCAGGACTGGGCATCCCATCCTGAAGCCGAGGAGCCCGAGTCCCAGCCCACACTTAGTGCTTGGGTCATGGAGGCTTGGACTTTAGTCTTAGAAATAGATGGGCAGGTGTCCCCTGTACAGTGGAGTCCTGGCCAATCTTTCTTGCTTTCTTCCTTTGAGACAAGGTCTCATTATGTAGCCCAGGCTGGCCTTGACCTCACAGTGATCTCCCTGACTCAGCCTCCTGAGTGCTTGGATTACAGGCGTGAGTGACCATGCCTGGCTTGGTCACAGGATTTCTGCCACAGTGTCGTCTTCTTTTGAAGGCCTCCACTTATAACGAACTGTTCTGCAGGATTCTACAGGCTGGGACTGCGATAGGGGCCAGAGCAGATTAGTAGAGAAGGGTATTAACTGTTTGCTGACACAACAAATACCCGAACACATGTGGGGTTCATTTTTCTGCACACCACAGCCTGGCCCAGGCAGCTGGTGCACGATTAAACTCTTCCTGGCGCTGGACTGCAGTGGCTCCAGCCTTGCTGTGTGGCCTGGGAGCCCCTGCTTCCTGGTCTATAAGATGGGGACAGTAAGGCCTGTCCTGGAGGGCTGCAGAAGAATGAGCCTTGACCTCGCGGGCATGTTGGAGCCAGCTCAGGAGAACTGGTTGGTAAATTTTCAGGAATTTGTGTAGGCCAGTTGTTAAACAGAGCCACCCTTAACAATTACGTTCAATGAATTAGATTAAAAACAAAGCCTATAAAAACTCAAAGCTCCCCATTTCATCATTGCTTAGTCCACTTTCCTATGATCTGTGCTCTTGCAGTAATTCACGTCTACTGCGCCTGTGTGCTGGAGTTACCCACAGCAGCGGCGGCCGCCCACCTCTTCTCAGCTCCACACTGAATGTCACCTTGGTACCTTGAAATCAGCCAGGCCGGGAGGATTTACACCACAGGAGGTGGCCAGTGTTCCAAGTCAGGGCTTCCTTTCCTGTTTTTGTTGATTTCTAGATTTAAAAAAGTGATGGAACCCAGGCATGGTAGTTTGCTCTGGGAGGCTGAGGCAGGAGGATTGCAAGTTCAAGCCCAGCCTGGGTAACTTAGCAGTTTAGCAAGACCCTATCTCAAAATAAAAAAAATAAAAAAGGGGCTGGGGATGTAACTCAGTGCGAAGGCCCTGGGTTCAATCTCTAATACTACCAAAAAAAGGAGTAAATGGTAATAATGCAGATTAAACTTGAAAGCCAGCTGTATGTTTAGCCATCACTTTGCAAGTAAAACAAAAAAGAGCAAGTCTTCTCACAGTACTCAGAAACTGTTATGCTGTAAGCAGAAAGGTGACGTTCCAGCCCGCATCTTCCTGGTTTCGCTTTTCCTTATTCATTAATACAGACAGGAATGTCAGTCGCCTTTGCAATAGGACTGCACTGGCTCCTTAGTGGACCGGTCTTTCTTTCACTGAGTCAGATAGTGATCACTAATTTGTAGTTAGATCACTGCTCAGTTTATGCACTTGTATTTATGGGTACATGACCTCCCCTTGCCAGTGCAGCACAGACTGTGACCATGGATGTGAAAATTCTTTTTTGTTTTGTTTTGGTACTTTTTTTTGAGACAGGTTCTCCCACTTGATCTTAGCCCAAAGGCCGAGAAGTGACACAGACAGGTTCTTGCTATGTAGCTCAGGCTGGCCTTGAACTTGTGATCCTCCTGCCTCAGCCTCCCAAGAGATGGGATTATGGGTTTGCGCCATCATGTCTGGCTGCTTGTTATCATCTTTACAGATAATTTATTGATCCTAGAATCTATCGTTCTCAGTAAATGCGATGTTGCAGGCTCTGCTGTACAGTGAACAAGATCCTTGTGGAGTTTATGATCCAGAAGCGGACAAGGAAGTAACTAGGAAATGACAGCATTGCCCTGGGGGCCTCTGTGAATCCTCCGAAGTGGGGTGTGCACATGTGTGGGGGGCTCCCAGGCCAGGACCCTCCCGAAGTCCAGGCATGCAAGCAAGGCCATCAAGAACAGGTAGCGACAGAGGCAGGGCAGGGTGCGATGGAAAGGTGGAGTGGAGAGAAAGAGTGTTCTAGGCAGAATAAAGGGGCCTGGAAGTTTCCGGCCTAGCTGGAATTGGTAACGGTAGAGGGGGTGCAGGTGACACCAGGTGAGGGGACAGACAAGCCCCATCGGGAAGACAGGTCGAGGGACCATTGTAAACAGTAAGAGCTAAGTCCAGCCCATGCATCAACGCACAAGCAAATCTCAGCAGAAGGAAGAGGATCAGGAGAAGGAAGCTTGCTCCTGACCATTGTGGAAGATTCTAGGGTGTTGAGAATCTGCGCGAACATCATTTCTCTGAGGAGGAGTGAGGCGGGGCATTCAGAACTTGCACACCCAAGTCATGCGTAGACTTTGGTTGCTTGTCCCTTTCATCTGTAACCCTCTGCAGCCCCAAACTTCCCTTGCTTTTGAAGCACCTCATTGAATGATCTGCTTCTCTTGTTACTTATTATTTATTTTTTGGTACTGGGGATTGAATCCAGAGCCTTCAGGCTGAACTATTCCCCCAAGCCCTTTTTTATCGTGAGACAGGGTCTCACTAAATTGCCCAGGCTGAGCTCAAATGAGCCATCCTCCTGCCTCAGCCTCCCAGAGTGCAGGAATTATAGGTGTGCTCCACCACGCCAGGCTTTGCTTTTCCTGTGGACGGTGGCTCTTGGAGGAGACCAGCCCGCCTCAGGCTTGGTTGCTTCCCTGGTGCACCTGGTGGAGAAACAACACACAACAGTGATATTTGGGAAGTGAGATGGAGGAGGAAGCACAAACCTGTGTGCTCAGGGGTGCCTTTTCCCCCATAGTGAACTCTGTCGTCCTACAGGTGGGAAAACGCTTCCAACTCAAACTCCCCTCCATCTACGCCATGGAGAGTGTAGACTCCGGAAGGGGAAAAGGCAGCTCGTCTTTGCAATCAGCAGTGTGTCGCTGCCCTTTTTTAACATGGAGGCCCGGGGACATGGGTGGGGTCATGGGGGAAGGGCAGGGTCAACACCAGGCACCTTTCTGGCGTTTCTGCATTGTGTTGTCCCATTGTCATGTCACCATCCTCTACAGCAGGAGGCCCAGGAACAGTGGCCAGGAGGCCTGGGGACGGTGGCCTGCCATCCGGGGCACAGGCCTTGCTTTCTGAGTTTCCAGCTCCCCGGGCCCTTCTCTCCCCAGGGCCACACACTGGTGCGGAGACTCACACGCTGGCTGCAATAACAACGCCGGGACAGGGCTTCTGGAGGGGCAGGAAGGCTCGACGGTCTGCGAGACAGAGAGGTCACGCCGTGTCACCAATATTTATTGACACAGCCGTGACTGTTCCTGGGACAGCTGTGAATCAGAGGAACTGCCAGGAAAAGCATTCAGAGGCCAGACACGCACTGTCTGACCTGCTGTCCCTCCCTCCCTGGCCCCTGTACCAGGGAGGGGACCTCAGCAGGCCAGGCTGGGCAGCCTGGGGCTGTGCTGGGCACTATAGGTACAGCTGGGCACAATAGGCCGCCTGTGTGTCGGGTTGTTCACTTGCTCAGCACACACACTGAGCACCCACTGTGTGCCAGACAAGCTTCCTTACTGCCTTTGGTTACTTGTTCTACACTGTCTGGGCACCGACCATGTGCCAGGCATTGTGCTGACACCAGAGTCTGGCTCAGGAAGATCACCAGGACCACCCAAGTTAGCAAGGAAAGCACACGGCCAGGTTCTGTCCTCAGTCCCTTGGGCCTGGCCGTGCTGCCCCGGGCCAGGGGACAGAAGTTTGCTGTCGGGTTCCAGCCACGGTCTGTGCCTCCTGAGGCCAGCCTGGTCCAGGAGGGGCAGCCCCTGAAGGGGGCAGCAAGATTGGGCTGCCTGGCTCCAGCCCAGGACAGGCATCTGTGTGCTCCTGGCCACTCACAGGCGTTGCAGCAAGGCTGGCTGCTGCCCTCCCACTCCTGGGGCACCCCCTCCCCATTAAAGTGGCTACCATTGCTAGGAGACAGGGTGCAAAACAGTGCTGGCTTGCCTGTGAACCTGGCATAGCCCCCAGCCCCTCTGGCCTTGCAAAGAGCTCAGTTTCCTAATTAGAACCGGCCGGCTTGGCCCGCACCCTCCCAGGCCCCGGCCTGATTTCAGTGGCCATAAAACTCTCAGGCTCTTTCCTGTGTGCTCCCGGGGACGCCACCTGCAAGAGCCTCTTGGGCCAGTTGCTTCTCTGACCCTGGCTGGGCAGGTGCAGCCTCCGGACGCTCTGGGTCCGAGGCTTCAGCACAGGGCTGGCGCTCCTGGGGCTGGCACTCTTGGGCCTGGCGCTCCCGGGCCTGGCACACCGTAGGTGCTGGGAAAGCACTGAACTCGAGAGCTGGTGTCAGAGGCCCAGCCAGCACCTTCACCTGCTTCCCGCAAGGCCAGTGGGTCCTGCCTGGTGCCCTCCTGCAAGCCTCCCCAAGTGGTCCGTGGGCAGATTTCCTGCTGATATTCTGCCATCTGCCTGGGAATCCTTCTGGGGTGGGGCCTGATGTTCCGGTCTCTGTATCTCAGCACCTACCACGGGCTCAGCACAGAGGGCGTTTGGGGGGTGCTGGTGGCTGAATCGGAGATACTGACCACCTATTCCCTTCCTTTCCACACAGGGTCTTGCTATGTAGCTCAGGCTGGCCTTGAACTCACTATGTAGCCCAGACTGGCCTCAAATTTATGCCAATCCTCCTGCCTCAGCCTCCCAAATACTGAGATTAAGCCTCTTTTCAATGTCTGGTCCTGGCAGAAGGGAAACCCACCTCTCTTCCCCGGAGCCTGCAGGATAAAAGCCGAACTCCTTATGGACCGCAGGCTGGTGTGGCCTGGCCCATCCATGTCTCTAGCCAGGTGGACTGGGCTGGTTCCAGTGCGTACGCCAACTCCTGGCTGAGCCTGGGCCGAGGTTTCCACTTGGAGATGGTCCCCACGGTTGGGCTGGCTTCGGACTCACTAGGAATCTCTGACAAATCCCAGCTGAGCCACCTCCAGCTGCGGTGCACAGGGAGCAGCTGGCACTGCTTTTCCTGCCTCGGCATCAAGTCACCCTGGGGAGGGGGGCAGAGACCTGGGCTGCGGCTGGAAACCCTGTTGTCCTCAGGGACCCTCTTGCACCTGAAGTCCATGCCAGTGTGTGAGAAGCCGTGGTCCTAGCCCGAGAAACACAGGTGGTAGCCGCAGCAGACCAGGCTGATTCCCAGGAAAGATGGTCCCTCTTCACCAAGCTTCGGGGTGCTTGCCTGTCCTGGCGGAGTGGGGTCCCCAGGGGAGCCAGCAGGAAGCACTCTCAGAGGTAGCAAAGGGCCTCCAGGCCCCCGGAAGCTCACAGAGCCAATGGGAGTAACAGCTGGGATCCTCTCAGGAAGCAGAGCTGTGGGTGGCCCGGGTGGAGGCCCACGGGTGGACCACAGCAACGTCTCCTGGGCATAGCAGGGCAGGTCCTGTGTGCCTCAGTTGCCTTCCAGGACAGGAAGCCAGCTCCTGCCAACCACCTGGCATCCTGCACTGATCCTAGTGGGCAGAGGGGGGCCAGAGAGACGGGGACGACAGGGAGAGGAAACAAGCATGTATTAGCCCCAACTGCATGCCTGCCTTGGTGCTGGGAGCTGAGCACGGGATGAGGAGCAGGTGACCGCTGACAAGCTGCGGGCAGGGACAGAGCCAGGAGGGCGGGACAGAGCGGGAGATGGGAGTCCAGGTGTGGGGCCCGGGGATCAGCAGGGAATGGCGAGCTCAGTGTCCCCCACACTGGTGTGGGGTCAGCAAGCGCTTGGAGAGGTGACGTCTGAGGTGTTCTACAGCCCCGGAAAGCAGGCACGCTGGGAGAGAGGAAGGGTATGGCCAGAAGCCACAGCTGTATCCTCCTCCTGCCTCTTTCCAGCCTCCCCAGCCCTGTTGGCCATCTCACCCTGTGGCCCCACTGTGACCCATGCCCTGCCTCCTCTCCACCTGCCTCCCAGGCTCTGGCGTTCCCGTGTGACTCAGGAGGGTGGAGAAGCAGCTGGAAGCTTCTCTGCATCCTCTGTTGTCCCCTGCTGGACCGGCAGCTAGAAATTCCCACCTTTTCTATGGGACCTGGCTGGCCTGCTGGTCTCCAGGGGCAGGCAGGGCGTGTAGGGTCTGAACTCACTTCCGCTCAGGGAAAGCCAGGATCGTCCAAGGGCGTGGCCGGCGGCCCTGGCGGGGCCGGCTTGTACACCGTGTTCGGGGAGCTGCCGAGCCCTTGCCGACTTCACTGAGGACTATTTTTAAACCTTTCCCATCACTGGGTCATGAAGGCCAGACAGAGGCCTGGGCTCTGGAACCCTCCCCAGGGATAAACCTGTAGCTGCCCACCTCCGGTCCCAGTGCCACAGGACGCTGTTTCAGGGCCTGCCAGGCGTGGTGACCACATGGCGGGGATGCCTCGCACTGAGGTGCAGGTTGGTCAGCAGCCAGCGGCAATAGAAATGGGTAGGAAAGACAGGGCTCGTGAAAGGGAGGAGTCCTCCTGTCTATTCTGGAAGGGGCAGAGATTTGGGGGATTTGGGTGCCACCAAAACACGGCAATTGTCAGCTGTCATGGAACTGGGCAGGGGTCATTTAGCATTATAATGGAGCCACAGGCCATCTGTGATCACTGTGGCCCACCTGACAGGGACCTCTGGCCACGGGCATCCTGTCTTCAGAGATAAGCAAGGTCAGAGCAAGAGAAACAAAGCGAGGTCAAGAGGCAGTGAAGGATCGGGGAGGGTGACACAGGCACTCTGTTCCAGCTCTTCTGGCCTCCGGAGCTGCAGGTAACACACCTATGCAGCAGGTGACACACCTGTGCTGTTTAAGACTTTGAGACTTTGGCCTTTGTCACACAGCTGTGGAAACCCTGCAGGGGCGTGACCCCTCTTTCTGAGGTGGCTGGGGATCAGTGCAAGTCCGGAGAGCCTGGCAGCCATCAGGCCACTCCCATGTGAGTATATTTTGAGATGGGGACATGCAGGAAAACCAGGGACCCTGAGCAAGAAAGGTGACAGTGTCCCCCCTGCGGAACCTGTCAACCCTCCATCAATCTGATCCTGAACTTTCCTGACACGAGACTCACCAAACCCTGCTTTGCTTGACCCAGATTGTGAGGCGATTCTGAGCAGGCATGGAGTGACACACGCTTGTAATCCTGGCGCTCCGCACTTACTTGGCCCGAGGGAGGGGACCCTGCCCATCCGGGACATGCGGGCTGCTCTCCTGGAACCTAGGAGCCACGGGTGGAAGGACCTGCTGTTTTCCATTTGATGGAGGAGCCAGCACAGGGGGAAGTAGCCCCTTGAAGCTCACCTGCCTTTGCCCTTCCTGGGGCAGTCACCTCGGTCCTCCTTCCCAGGAGAGGACCTTCTCTTCTGGTAGCTACCTGAGTCGGGGGCAGGTGGCCAGGGAGAGGAAGCCCAGCTAGGTCTCTGGAGCAACCTGGTGGGTTCTGGTGCATCCAGCATCAGGTCCTGAATGGACAGAACCCCTTTCCCAGGAAGACCCTGGTGGAGTGGGTCACGTGCCTGGCAGGAGGTTCCTCAGAGGGGCACTGGGGCAGGGCTGGTGCAGCCAGCTTCATGGCTCCGGGTGGGGATGGTGGCGGAGGCCTCGTGGGCCTAGGTGGCAGCAGGGTCTCCTCCTCTACGGTGTGGGGACCCCTTTGGCCTCTGCTGTGGGTGAGGGGCGCAAACTCTTGGGGTTGTGTGTCAGCTGGGGAAGAACCAGCCCTCCACCCTGTCCCAAGATTCCACACCACACACACTCCCAAGGGACAGGTGACTCAGGGGCTACCTCTAAGTCTGCCTTCAAGGCTCCAGGCGTGGGCCTCGCCTGTCCCAGGCCTCCACCAAGGCTGTGATGGGGGGACAACAGGATGAACTCCGTCTGGCACATTTGCATGCGTGAACTTGGACTGTCCCTTTCCCTTTGGGCCTCAGTTTCCTCTGCTATAAAGAGGGGGACTGGGGGGCGCGGGATGTGAGAAGACTGTACAGGCTTCCGGGACAGTTAACAAGGGCCACGCCCACCACACAGCCCAGCCACGAGGGCTTTGCTCCAGGGGACAGGGCTCTGCAGTCACCTCTTCTCTTTGGATGACTCCCCTCTGCCTCCTCTGGGGAACTGTGCCCCAGGCAGACAGGGCTGCTGGCCTAATGCTGCCCACATCATCCTCAGGGTCCTCCACCACACGGTCCTGAGGCTGATGTGCACAATTCGGAGTGAAGTCAGGGTGGCTGTGCTCTCCCTGCCTGCTCTGAATAAACACTGCTGGTGCCAAAGCCGTGCCAGGCGGCGCAGGGCACAGAGAGGCCGAGGGGACTGAGCCCAGAGGGGAGTCAGAGCTGTTTCTGTCTGCGGTCTGGCCCTGCCCCTGCCAGCTGCAAGACATACTTGGGTGATGTCTTGCCCTTCCTGCCTCAGTTTCCCCCTTTGTAAAATAAAAACAGGAATCCGGCCTGTGGGACTAAAGGAGATGGAATGTTCCCGGGCTTCGCATGGGCTTGGAGTGCAGACAGGTCCCCAAGTCCCAGCCTCCGCTGCTGGCAGGATCTAGCTTTGCTCCAATCACTGCCCCCAGCTGGGTCCCTGGCTTTTATGCACAGATTTTTGGTGACTTTCGATGTTAAAAAGCAAAGACTGCACATTTACATGTTCTGGTTTCAGCTTCACCCTTCTTCCTGCTTCTGTGTTAGCTCCTCTGGCGTGCTGGGGGACGGGGGCGATAGTCCCTGAAGGTGTGAGACAGACTGGTCCTGCCCTCACCTGGTCCTCCCCGTGGGCTACCTTGTCCTCCATGCTTGCCCATGGCTCCTGTCCCCGGGGAGGAGGCCCTGCCCAGTGGACCCCAGCTCGAGTGCAGAAATATAATGACACCTGTCACATCTCATGGCACTGGTTTGTCCCCAGCCAGCCCCACCCTCACCCCACTATCTCCTCTTGCCTCAGGTGAGTGCTGGCCTACTCTTCTCATCACCTTCCTCATTCGATGACTCACTCAGGTCCCCAGTCCTCCGACTCCCTTCCCTTGGCAGGGACGAGGTTGTACTCGGGGGGTGGGGTTGGGGTGACCAAAGCCACCTTAGCTGCCGTAGGCCAGTGTGAGGACCCTGACTCTGACAGGCAGCCTCTCTGTGTCACAGAGGTGTTGAAACTTGGGGTCACAGCTGGAGGGTCCCGCTTGTCTCCTCTTGGACCAGGGCCACTGTCTGTCAGGGCAAGGGGGTACCGGGAAGCGTAGAGAAAGCCACCTCGCTGAGGCCATCCTGTCTGTAGCCCAGCACAGAGTCCACTTAGGGACTTCAGGGCTCCCCACAGGACCAGCCAGCCTGACAATGCCATTTTGGTCCAATGGGCCAACGGGACTCAGCAGAGGGACTCTGCATCCCCAGTTGTTCCCGGGTCCTCATGGGCATGCTCTGTCTATCCTGCTGCCCCATGTGGGTGGCCAAGCAGGGTTCGAGATCCCTAGGCTGGGGGCAGTGGGGTCATGGGGTCCCATGGGGGAACCCAAACTTCCAGGATGGATGGGAACCCTGGGTGAGGACCCTGTGGACAAGATCTCATCCCCAGGAAATCAGCGATGAAGACAGCCAGGTTCCATGTTAAAGCATCCTCTTCGGTCTTCCCACCCTCCCGGGACAGCGTGAGGTCCCTGAACCTGCCTGCTGCTCACGGACCTGAGCTGGGCCTCCCTGGAGTCTCTAAAGCAGGTGCTGAGCAAGCAGGGCACAAAGCAGTGCCCGAGAGACAGAAGGAGCAGGGGTCTGTGGCCCAGTGTCCAGTGCCAGGAGCAGACCAGTGGCTGGACATCACCTCGGGCGGACAGCACCTTGGCCACCTCCTGCCCCGCACCCCAGCAGCCCCACAGGTGCGCGGAAGGGGTGAGACAGGGAGGACTTTGCTAGCTCAGCCGGGACCCCAGGCCTCCTTCCTCCTCCACACGTGCGCTCTGAGTCCCCGGGTGTGAGGTGGGCAGAGCGCAGTCACAACAAGCCCTGCCCTGCCGGGAGCCACCCGCCCCTCCCAGGCTCCGGCAAGGGCCGGAAAGCAGAGCTATTTTTATTTACGAGCATGTCAGGGGCGGCCTCCGTCTAGACAGCAGGCGTTATCGTTCGAGGCCATCCTGGAGAACGCAGCACTGTTTACTGATAGCAGAGGACGGCAAGCAGATTACACAGCTCATAAAAATAAGTTGGCAGCCGGCGCTGAGCCCGCCCGGGGGCCAAGGTAACCTCGCCGGGGCAGTTGTCTCCCTCCGTCTCACACGTGATGCAATCAGGGCAACAGGAGTGGTGTGGCCTGGGGGAAGCCAGCAGGGCCCTGTGGAGCTCGCCCTCAGGAGCGAGGCAGGTGCAGGAAAGGATGGAGCAGCCACCTTGCCTGGGACGGACCTTGCAGATCAGCGGGGACTCTGACTGCTTAAGGCTCGGCCTCCCTAGGGCCTGGGAGCACCCCGCTGATCTGGGCTCCCCGAGGGACGTGGGCCCTGGAGAATCACCAGTGAGTCTTGCATCATGGTGGCTTGTTGCTACCCTGATACTTGGTTCATTCTCTGGTTCGTTAGCTCAAAGAAGCTACAATTAGGAGGTGTGATCTTTAGCTGTGCGATTGTGGCTGCCGTGGTGTCCTGAATCAATGTTTATCAGATGTTTACCACTCACAGTCATTTTGACTTTGGGGAAGAGCCAGAAGTCACACGGTGCCGGATCTGGTGAATGAGGTGGCTGGGGACGCAGCGTCACGTTTTTCCTGGCTGCCTTTCTGTTTGTTGGATGCGCTCGGCAGCAGCGTTTACTGTACTTTCCATCACACTGCACAAAGACACTCATGAAAGAGGACTTACAGAACTGGTTCAGAAAGTGGCGAAAATGATGGGACGAGTGTGTTTGAATGAGGGGGAAGATTTTGAGGGTGATTCACTGCATTTTCAGTCTTTTACTGTAATATGTTTTTTAAAAAAATCTAAACATTCACTGCATTTTTGGATCCCCTTTGTACAGTGCTCAGGTCCTGTGTTCTGGAGGCTTGCAGAGGGACAAGGGGGACAGATGCAAAAACACAGACTTGCAGAGTGACTGCCCGAGGCCCGAGGCCCGAGGCCCCGTCTCTCCCATTCCTGGTCCTTCCCTCTGACTGGAGAAAACAGGGTGCGCCAGGGCCAGACGGGGTTAGCAAGGCCCCCGTGCAGAGTGAGGGAGGCATCTGCTGTGGCCTGCTGCGCAGTGCTTACTGCTCCTCCTTTCTCCGCCTGCAGGGCCAGCCCCAGCCTGCCCCAAGCATCAGCCAAAATGTTCCTTGATGCCTTGAACCCTTGGGGGGCCCATCTCCAAGCTCCAGGTAGAACTGTCCATTCTTAGAAATCGGGAGGAAGCGGAGTCTCGTGGTTTCCCTGGGCAGAAACAACATCCCCCAACTTGCCCTTCCAGGAAGCCAGGCCGGGGGGACTCAGGGCCCGGTTCCCAGGGTGTCTGCGGCAGAGCTGAGGGGGGAGCTGCTGGGCTGGAGGCTCATCCTACCCACTGTCCCAGAGCCCTACAACAAGTGTGGGCTCCCAGCACTTCGACAGGGGCCCGGCCTGGGTGCACCCCAACTTCTGCCATCCTTTCTGGGCTGGTCACAGGCTCTTGGGAGACTGCCCAGGACTCTTTCTGATTCTCTGAAAGCTTTGGAAGCAAAAGAAAAGAAGCAGGGGCTGGGATGGGGGCCGCAGGGCTGCCTCAAATGGGTCTCCCCTCATGCCTCAGGGAGCCGGGTTCCCCAGGTCTTGTGGCCACCACGCATGGGGCCTTGGAACACTGGCCTTGAAGCGTCTCTGGAAAGCGGAGCCAGGATGCAGTGCACAGCAAGGCATGTTTTCCTTCCCAGTGGACAAAACATTTCTGGCGCTTCCAGGAGGGGACTGAACACTCTGTCCACTTTGGCGGTGTCCTGAGTCCCTGGATGACACGAGTTCGCTTTCACTTGCCACCGGATTAATCACGGTCTCCACCCGCGGCCCCGCCCTCCTCCCCGCCCCTTCTTCTGACAACCTACTGCTCCAAGTCCTTTCCAAGTGGCCTCAGGAAGTGACCGTGCCCGAGTCATGTGTCTCTCACCACAGGCCTCCTGGGGGGGAGGGGCTGAGAAGCACCCCAGCTTCAAGCAAACCCCAATAGTCTCATGCTGGGGGAAACCCCAGCCCATCCAACAGGGCTGGCCTGATGTGACACGGTGCCGTCATCTGTATGTTGGTCCTATTAGTTCCTCCTTGGGACTTCTAGAGCCTTCTAAAAGCCCCTGGATGAGTGTGGTCCCAGCCCTGGTCCCTGTGGCCTTCTGTGGTCCATTCTAAGAGGCTAGTGCCAGGTGGTCAAAGAGAGATGTGTGGGTGAGGACAGGATGGAAGGACAAGGACACTCACAGCCTGGGGCACAGCCCTGGAATGTTGGGGCTGTTTCAGGGGGTGCCTTGCTGCATAGCTATCCGGGGTGGGGGGTCTGTACTTCTCTGGAAGCCCAGACAGAACAAGCCTGAAAGACGTCTTAAAGTCAGGGCTCCCTAGGAAGGCAGAAGCTTCAGAAACCAGGCTCCCATCCTGGATCTGCGCAGGGGAGGACAGGCTGGGGCCGAGCCGGAGGGCGTTGCGCCAGGTCTCTGAACCCACTGGGGTGAGCTGAACTCCGGCGGGAGGCAGGCTGCTAACCAGTAAGCAAGTTGTAAAAACCCAGCTCAGACACAACATCTGGCAGCTGCTTCAAATAGTTCTCTGTCTGCAGTTGGAGCGGCTCACCGCCCTCCTGTAAATCAAACCATGTGCATGGAGGAGCCCTGTGCCGCCGACCAAGGCACCCCTGCCTGGCCTGGGCCCAGCCGAGCCTCTAGCCTCCCCAATCTTTAAATAGCTCAGGACTCACATTCCATGTCCTTGTACAATCAGCTCAGAGCGGCCCCGTGGGATGCAGCCACATAGCTGTCCCACAGAAAGGCGTAAGAGGACACCTTGGCACCTGGGGCTTGAGGCTTCTGTTCCCAGTGACTCCAGCAATGGCCACCCTCCCCAGACCCTGGGACCCATGTACTGTAGCCAGAGGTGACACCGAGAAAGAGTGTCCCCTAAACTGTTTCTGGCCAGAGCCTGGGCCTGTGGCTTCCAAGGTGACCCTGAGCACCCATCTGGTAGAACATCGATCAGTTCTTGAGCAGATCTGATGTTGTGGGACAGGCCGTGAGAGGCCAGGGCAGGAGGGAGATGACTCGAGTCTAATACCAACGGGAGGCCTGCTTGGCGGCACCCATCACACGCCTTGCACTAGGCTGTGCTGGTACCTGTACCGTTTTTAAAATCATCACAGCCACCACACATGTGGCTATTGTCCTGAGCTCTGTTCTGAAGATGTGGGTAGAAGGTCGTGAGATGATCCCAGAGAGATGTCCACATCCTGGTCCTAAAACCCTGCAATGTGATGTCCTGAGAAAGGCTGGCTCCGGTAAGCTTAGGACACATACAAGGGAATCAGTCTTGATCCTTAATCATTTATTGATCTGTGGCCGGACACTTTGGAGACCTTGGCTCAAGAATTCTCAAACAACGGAGTAAGAGGAATACTCTCCGCATTGGACGAATGAGGAAGCAAAGGGGGGTTATGGGCCGGGGTCAGGAAATCGCCCTTTAAAAAGTCAATTGGAAGCAAAAGAAGCTGGACACAGAGACAGATGGTATGCGACTCCATTAATACGAAATGTCCAGAACAAATCCACTGAGGCATGAAGTAGCTTACTGGTCTCCAGGGGTTGCTTCTTGGGTATGGTAGCTTTGGGGGTGATGGGAATACTTTGGAACTGAATGGAGGTGATGAGGGGACAGCACTGTAATGTACTAAATGTCCCTGGAGTGTGCACTTTAAAATGATAGATCTGAGTCATTTCGCCTTCATTACAATCAAAGAGCAGCTCTCACATGGATGGTCGTGCAGACAGGTCTTGCGTGAGCTGTGGCTTGGAGACCTGATGACATCTCTGTTCTCCTGGTTCAGCTTTCCAGGGATTAATGTCCTCAGGGGTAACTGAGGCTCAGGGGACAAGCCCAGGCTGAGCTTGCCCTGCTTCTCTCTACTCTGGTGCTTCCCTAGGGACCTGCTTGGTTCATTCCGAAGAGCAGCCGTGCGTGCATGGGCGAGATGCTGGCACTGCCACACTGGCTACCGCGCTGCTCCGTTCCCTGAAGGACATGGGGGAATGGCAGAGGGCCTTTGTGACTCTGACACTTTCGGGGGCCAGGGGACCCCCCTCAGGCCAATGTTATCCGAGTCACCAAGGTGAGGAAAATGCAGATTCCCAGACATGGATGTTTGCATCTCAAGCTTTTTGGGATTAACAAGTCACATCTTTAGGGACAGCTGCAGGTCTGCCATCAGATGCCATCAGGGGATGTGGGGTGGAGGGAGGACTTTCTGCCTCGAAGTAGACCCGGATGGGTTGCCTCCGGGGCCTGGCAGGAAGACAGACCTAGGGCCAGCTCAGAATCAGGGCCATCTTCCCTCTGGCCGGGTGACTTCAGCCTGGGCTTCTCCACTGA
Source organism: Hystrix cristata (assembly GCA_004026905.1). Classification (NCBI taxonomy): domain Eukaryota; kingdom Metazoa; phylum Chordata; class Mammalia; order Rodentia; family Hystricidae; genus Hystrix; species Hystrix cristata. The sequence continues at coordinate 38,208 of PVJO010007381.1, read as the reverse complement.
GAACATCCGCTCTGGCTAGGGAGGTCGTCGTCAGACAGGCAGTGGCTGCGGCGCTCTCCTCTGGCCTGGGGAAAGGGGCTCAGGGGAGTTACTTTTTTCTTTACGAAAAAACAGTCGAGCACAGCAGAGGACACTTTGGTCCGAACGCACCCGGAGGACGGTCAGGCTGTGTCCTGCCTGCCAGCGGCAGGTCCTGAGAAACCTGAGGAGAGCCTGAGCAGCCTCCTCGGGGCTCTCTCGGCCAGGACATCATTTGTTGACTCTTGAGTCCAGTCCCAGCTCATGATTCCCTCCCCGGTTGCCATGGCCCCGTACCGAAAACAGCAAACTCCTGGCCCTGGGCAGCTCATTTATTTCAAATATTCCTTGCAGCTGGAATCCAACCATGTTTGGGTGTCTGGATTGGAGCATGAACTAATTGCTCTGTCTTCGACCCCCTCCCCAGCTCCCCGGCATAGTTTATGGTTCAGTAAAGTGCACATTCCTCATCCCGCTGAGGAACGGGAGGATGGAGACGGGAGTCTTCCCATCTATGGCCAAGCCCTGAGCGCCGGCTACCTGCTTGAAGGCAGGGGATTAATTACAACCACATGGGCCAAGTCTGCACAGATGGTTTTATTAATACCGCTCCCTGCAGCACAGAACCCTGCTCCTCCAGAAGGCTCCCGGCAGCACAAAGGCCCTCATTTTCCCCGTACCTCCCCCGCCCCTCATGCCTGACCCCACTCCTCCCCGGCCACCTCCTTCAAAGGAAGCCCGGGTTCCAACTGCAACCCAGACATGAACTCCAACCTAAAAATAATCCTAGACCACCCCTTGCCTCCACCTGCGTCTGGGGCAGGCATCTGGGGCCCTCTTCCCCAGTATCCACCTTGATCTTTGGAAAATTTACCTTCAGCAGGAAGTTGGTTCAGGAGTGCACAGTCCATCCTCAAAATCCCGCTGCAGGAAGTGCCCTTGCTCCAGAAGGGCATGTTCTTAAAGCGCTTACTGGCACACTTGCCCGGATGCCGGGCCCTGTTCCCCATCACCTCCCCATCAGACGGGCGCAGCAGCGCATGCCATTTTCAGAGCCTCAAGCAAGGCCACAGAGCCAGTATTTGAACCCGGGTCTGACTCATGCGTCTGTGCTCATCTCTGGGCCAAGCCACCAGCACAAATTTCCCTTTACCCAGCAACTTTGCAGGAGAAAGAGCTGACGCCGTCACAAACAGCGGAGTCTAACTCAGGTGAGGTCACCTGGGGAGTCTGGGGAAAGTGCAGATTCCTGGGCCAGGCCCCAGACATGTTGAATCTGCCTGTCTCGGGCGGAGACCTGGAAATCTGTACGTTAACAGACACCTTCCAGGTGCTCCTGAAGCAGGCGTGAGACGAGCTGCTCAGGAGGCTCCCAGAGAGAGAGAGAGAGCACTTTGGCTCCAGGGGTCCTGGGACCTCGGGCCAGTGGATGAAAAATCCCCAAGCAAGCCGCACGGGTTCTTGCTGGTTCTTTGGCAACCAGTTGTGACGGTGACACACTGTGTACACTTCCTGACTCCACGATATCACCCATCCACTCTCTTAAATAAGCCAGAATCTCCCGTCCTTTCTGCCCAGGGCTCTGCTGCAGCAGATGGCAGAGCAGGTGCACCGGGCAAAGGCTCTTTAGGTGGCACTGCAGGCCAGATGCTGGGGACACAAACTGAACAAAGCTCTGCTCCTTCCGCCGAGTGTGGAGCCCAGACACCAGCTTCCGCTCGCCTCCCATCGAGCCCACGACCGGTGCGAGCTTTAAGCCTGGCAGCCTGACCGGAGGCGCTCATTAGCGTGCAGAATCGGTCTGCAGCTCTCCCGCCCTGGGCGCAGGGTTCCAGACTTCGGAAGGGCATGTTCTACGATCATCCCTCCAGGACTTTCCCCTGCTACCCGAGGCCTTGGTGGCATCCTCCCCTCGGCAAGAGTGGCAGGGAAAATCGCAGCAGGGTCGCTGCTGGACCTGGGAGTGCTCAACCACACCTCCTTCCCCTTCCCCAGGGTACAGAGGAAGGACTCCACGGTGGTTTTGTATCTTAGCAAACGTTCCTTTATTAGGTTACTGATTAGCATGGCCCATCATAAAATAGAACAGGAGTTTTGAAGCTGTACAAGGCTCTGGGCAGACAGAGAAGGAAGTGGGGTCCTGGGGAGTGAGGGGGTGGGAGGTATGGAGAGAGTGGGTGGTTCCCCAGCTTCCTAGGGGACGGCTAGGTTGGGGTAACTCGTGTGCCTGGGTGCAAGCAAACCTCTCTCGTGTGCACCATTCTTCACAACAGGAGCGAGGAAAAACTTCAAGAGTCTGACATGTAAGGCGCCCACCCCGAAAGGGAAAAACAGCCCTCAAAATATGAAGGGGGTAATTTACATTCCTACTCAGTCTTGGCACCAATTTTGTGCTTTACAAAATATATTCCACTGGAGTTTTTTTTTTTTTAAGGTACCCTACAGCAGCTGCTTACAATATAATTCTTATGGACAAATATATATATACGTATATATATTAAACACTTTAAACAAATAAAGTCATCTATTGTACCTGTGCAGACACGAACAGAACTCAGACTCCAAGGGAGCTGATTTCAAGATAAAAGAAACGGCAAGGCGCTGGCAGGTGCAGGCGATCGGCACGAGAGAGTCACGGGAACAGGTTTCTCCCTCTGCAGGCTGCCTGCGCGCCCTCCCGGGACAGGGGCGCGGGGCTGACCGGGGCAAGCTGCTCCCTGTGGGCCCCGAGCCCTGGTGGGGCCCTGAGCAGAGACCGCTGGCTCCGCCCTGCCCGCGGCTTCTCGGGATGGAGACCTGTTCTTCCCTCTCATGGTCCCCTGAACCACAGAACTTCTGAGGATGCCCATGGGAAAGAAATCTCAGCTAGAAAAGTGGATGTAAAGTGGAACTGCCCCCCTCTCATGCAAATTCAAAGATGACAAAAGAAATCCAGATGTGCACCGACGTGCGAACTGGAGGTAAGTGGCTGTGTGCAGACGCGGGCACTGCACAGCCTCTCAGAGGGCCCCCTAAGACTCTCGTATTGCACGCGGGGCTATGCTCCCCTGAGGGGCCTGCCGGGGAGCTCAGCGCTGAGCCCGGGACACAAGCCAGGGACCAGCACAAGGGTCCTTCGCGCAGCCACACGGGAATGGCGTGGAGAGGACAGGTGCAGTACACACGTCCCAGGGAGGTGGCAGGTGAGAGGAAAGCAACAGAACGTTCCAGAGAGCAGTGATCGAAACAAGGTTTCCTTTCAAAGTGGAATAAATAATGGCCTTTGTTATTGTTAAAAGAATAAATAGGGGGGGCATGGGGCTCCGGCAGCCGGGATGGGTGCTGGGTGCCCACTTGCCTTCGCGGGGAGCAACCTGGGGTTCCTCGGTGTCCTGAGCTTCACTGGCATGACGGCCCCGGCCCTTCCCATGCCAGGTATCTGCCTTCCAGCCCTGGCACTCCCGTGGCCCCACCACCCCAAGACCCCCGGTGGCCGCTGCTGTCCCCGAAGGCGTGGGGAGCAGCCCACTCCCCTCCGAGAGCAGACAGGCGCTGCACGGAGGCTTTCGTAGGCGTTTATTCTCTGCGTCTGGTTCCAAGAAGGGGCTGAGATGAGCAGCCCCGGGAAGGGAGGAGCGGAGCCCGGGCGGACGGTCCGGTCCAGCAGAGGCGGCCGGAGGGTAGGGAGGGAGAGCGGCCCTCGTGCCCTGGGCTGGTCCTGGGCGCGGGTGCAGCGGCCGGAGGCTCAGTGAGTCGGCACCGTTGGTATCACGCGGCTGTCCTGGCTGGTCACTGGTAGAGGAGGTAAGCCTTGAGCGAGGCCGGCAGTGGCAGCGCGGGGATGGCGCCCAGGCGCTCCTTCCCCAGGGCCAGGCGCACGGAGCGCCGGCAGAGATCCATGAGTGGCAGGGGCTCAGCTGGGGAAAGCAGAGAGGGTAGAACTCAGGTCAGCACCTGCAGGGCCGGCCCGAGCGACAGGACTAACTAACATGCGCAAGGCTACTGTTCACTTGCATGGATTTTTTTTTTTTTTCCAGTACTGGCGCTTGAACCCAGGGCTTTGCACGGAGCTATATCCCCATCCCTTTTTACTTTTTATTTTAAGACAGGGTCTAAGGTGCTAAGTTGTTTAAACCAGGCTCCAACTTGTGATCTTCCTGCCTTAGCTGCTATATACATTGTATATTAAACACTTTCATATATAAAGTGCTAGAATTACAGGTGTGCACCACCATGCCTGGCTTTATCTGGATTTTAATACATAAATACTAAACGAATTTGATTTTAATTCTAAATGAACAGCTAACCCAGAGAAGCTGCTACGGCGAGCACCTCTATGAGCCACATGCTGACACGGAAGACAGTTATCCTGAGTCGTGTGATAGTCACAGAGATGCCACTACCACCGCTGCCCCCGGTTTACAAAAGAGGAATGAGGCAGAGTTTAAAGAACTGGCACAGGGCTGCCCTGCCGGAGGAGACAGAGCTAGGACTTGAGCCCAGGGCCTCCCCGGGATTCCCACTGGGCCATTCTGCCTTGTCTGGGCAAGCGGCACCTCCAGCGTGCATTGCTGTGGGGCCAGGGGAGCCAGCCTTCACCCTGGAAGGGCGTCCTGGGGTGCCACCCAAGCAGAGGCCCAGGAACCTGGAAATGCCAGCCCCACTGCTGCTAGTACCCCAGGGACAACCCGGGCTGCCTCCCCGCCCTGTCCTAGGCTCCCAGCCAGGGGACCACATGGCACAGTGCCCTCAGGCATCAGATGAAAGGGTGGCTTCCAGGGGCGGCCTTCAAGGCCTCTTCTGTCCTGTCCCCAGATGGCCCAGTCCTGCCTTTCTACAAAGGGGGCCTTGGCTAGCTGGCACCTTCAATCAACTCAGAATCTGAAGTAGCCCCCTACCAGGCTACTGAGCCCCCCGAGAAAGTCTCTCCAACCCCAGTGCTTCTGACAGGAGTGTGGGCTTCGGATCCAGCTCCTCCCCCAGACTGGATGTCCACAGCAATTCCACCGAGTGGATGGGCACCTGCTCTGTTGACCAGGGCCTCTGGCCACCACGCCCACCCTCAAGGCTAAGATGCTCATTCGTTGAACAAGAGAGGGGATAGTCTGAACACGCAGCTAAGAAATTCAGAAGTAAATCAGGTGCTACTGTGGGGCAGAAGGTTGAGGAACCAGAAAAGCCCATGTGTTGACTTGGATGTTTCCATGAGAAACAGCTATCTGGAGGCTGCTTGGGACCAGGAGAATGTGCCCAGGGCAGCAGGGAAGGTGACCAAGCTTCCCAGAGCCTGGGTGGGTCAGAAATGCAGGAAGGAACAAACAGGGGGGTGGCATGCAGGATGGCAACTTGGAGCATCAAAGGCTCCAAGTCTTCACTGAATCCTGGACCATGCCAACCTCAGCATACTCTGCAAGATGTGAAGGAGGATTTTTAAGTGCTGAATGGCAGAGACGCACTCCCCTAGAGGAAGCAGTGGGGGCTGGAGTGGGGAGGACCTTGAGGTCGGGATGTCCCTGGGGCAGTGACCAGCTGCTGTTTGCAGAAGCCTTTCCCTCTTGCATCTCCAGGGAGATGACAGCAGGCTGGTGAGGCCCCATCTCCACCACTGCTGCCCCCAGAAAAATGGCAAGGGATTGCAACCTCCGCACAGAGGCCAGTGGCATGTGGTCAGTGCAGGCTGGACAGCGGGGAGGTCACCCAGGGACACCCTGGGAACTTGGGCCTTTGCTTGGCCCAGCATGGAGGAGGGACTCTGCTGGGGGGGCCCTGCCTGACACATAGGGGCAGATGGCACAGGACACAGCACAGGGGAGAGCCCGGGGAGGGCGCCCACGCCAGGCTGCCCCTGAGGAGGTCAGTGGAACCTGGGTGACTTCCTGGATGTCTCAAGGAGCAGGGCACCTCCAAAATGGCCACAGTTCAGTCTGACACCAAGAGGACACAGGTGGTGGCCAGGGCTTCTGCCTGTCACACCTGCTCCATGGGGGCCTACAGGAGTCTCACCACGACATCCTGCTTTCCTCATCTGCCTCAGAAGGCCAAGCACCCTCTGGATAGCAGACTTGGGGGCACTGACTGCACCCCACAGGTGCCCACCATCCACCAAATGCTGTGGGTTGTGTGTCACAGCCCCAGGTAGCAGCATGGGGTGAGACCAGCCAGGGGGATGGTCTGTACCCGCCATGTCTACATTCACAGGGCTGGGGGTGTCCCTGTCCACGAGCACCGCAGTCCCTGGACGTGATCCTGCTTGGGCACAGGGTCTTTCAGACAGTGGCCTAATGCACTAGAGAAGACACATACACACGCAGACTCACACTGGGAAGAGGCCAGGTGGGAACAGAGGCAGGGAGGGAGGGACACAGATTCAAGCCAGGGACGCCCAGGCTGCCGGCAGCCAGCAGAAGCGGGAGCAGGAGAGTCAGGGAGCCAGGCGGGGAGCAGATTCTCCCGCTGCGCCTCAGAAGGAGCCGGGGCTGCTGACAGCTTGATTTCGGACATCTGGCCCCCGCACTGTGACAACATCCACTGCTGTCGGATTAAACGGCCCGGCCCAGATTATGGTAATTTGTCATGGCAGCCCCAGGAAATGAATGACCACCGCCTGCTTCCTCCATCGGTTCTGACCCCACCCCACCCCAGTGACTCCTGGTGAGGTCACCGATGACCTTCTTGTGGCCAAAGCGGCTGTCGATGAACCTGACCTGTCGTTACTTTGTCTTTCTTGAAGCTCTTTCTCCAGTTGGCCATCACACCCTGGATCTCTTCCAGTCACATGGTGGCTCCTCCTCTGCCCCGCCCCCCATACCTCTGGCCTCTAACAGGGCCCAGCCCACTCTCTGGGTGACCTCATCCAGGGGCACAACTTTAAATGCCACCAGCATGTGAGGACAGCCCACTCCACCCACACAGGACACGCCCCTTTCTTGCCTCACCTACAACTGTCCTGGTGGCCACTCTCATCCCTACATGGCATCCAGGAGATCCTCCTGAGACGGGAGCCACCCTCTTGCTAGAACCACCGAGGTGTCTGGCACACGGCATCTCACCCGCTGTGGGCGGAGGACACCGTGTCACACTCGGACACTCTGCTCCACGTCCCAGGAACTGACCACATCTGCATTCCCGTCTGGATCCTCCAAAGTCAGCCACATCCAAGGGCCCTGGCATTTCGATTTGGGTGGAGAGGAAAGCAGTCCTTGTCGCTGACAGAGAGTATCCTGATGTGATGCTTTGAGTCTCCATCCAGATTCCAGCTCACAGATATGGCTCCCAATAAACTATTCCCATTCTCCTGGGCCTCCCAGTCCCTTCGGGACGTTCCAAACAAAAAAAGTTGCAAAAGCTTCCAACTTCCCCTCAAAGCAGAGTTGAGCAGAGCTTCGCCCATTCACGGGACCCATGTCTGGGCCTCAGCACGCATCAGTAGACCCTCCGTTGGCTCACCAAGGGTGGACGGGCCCCAGACCCCTTCTGGGAGCTGGGACTCAGGAGTCAAGTGGATGAGCATTCCCTTCAGGGGCCAGGCGAGAACAGTCCCCCATCTGCCTTCACCTTCCTGGCTCTGGCACTGCTCTGGTGGAAGGAGGGAGGCAGCACCGAGGCCAGGGTTCCCCGAGATCCCGGGTCCCGCCGTGCCTACCCCTGCTGGGGCAGACATGGCTATGCCACCTCTGCCAGGAGTGCCGTGACCAACGCCAAGCCAGAGCCCAGGCTTTTCCAAAGACTGACATGGGAAGGAAGAGGTTGGGTGGGGCTCTAGATTTGGAGACTGGAGGACATCTATGCTCCTGGCCCCAGCAGGGGCCTTTCCTACCACTTGCCTGGCCTGAGGCCTGGAGTTAGGACTCCAGGTGCCAGGCCAGGCCTGTCCTTGAAGGCAGACAGCTCACAGGTGGATGAAACTTCCTGGACATCCCCTTCCTAAGCTGGAATCTGCAGATAGGAAAGGGCCCAGCAAGGGGTGGGCAGCCCCGAAACACCAGGCCTCCCAGCTGGGCACAATGGAGCCTCCACCCCACCAGCACAGAGCACCACACATGAGCTGTGTCCACACAGGGTCTGCAAAAGCCCACTCCCCTTTCCAGGGGGACAAAGGGAAATCACCACGGATGCAGCCCAGTTCTCAGCCTCCAGCTCCTTCCCCAGAGTCTCCTGACATCTGGACTGAATAGCTCCACTTGGGACCCTACCCCCAAGGAGCCTCCAGTGCCAGGACAAAGACCCAAAGCGTTCACTGGTTTTCATTTATCTGAGAGGCCCCAGGCTGTGAACCTCAACTCCATAACAGATGGGCAGCTGTACTAGAATTTGGTCAACTGCAAATCAAACCTGGAAGCTGGCTTATCAGAGATAAGGATCACTTGGCTATTCACTCATCCATCACCCCTCTATCATGGATCCGTTCAACCATCCATCATCTGCCCATCTAGCCAACCACTCATTCCATCCATCCATCCATCCATCATCCTTGTATCCACTCTTCATCCATCCAACACCCATTCACCATCCAGCCACCCATCTATCCATCCACCATCCATCTATCCATCTACCCACCCATCATCCATCCATCCGTTCATCTACATGTCACTGCTAGGTAATCTAGAAAACTCTGCCTAGAATTCCTCATTTAGCCAGCTGCAGGCCAGTCTGGCCTCTGAAAGTCTGAATACAACAGGTGTCTATTTCAAAACATTTTAAAAGCTGCGCATGGTGGCGCATGCCTATAATCCCAGCACTCAGGAGGTTGAGGCAGGAGAATCACCTCAATTTAAAGGCCAGCCTGAGCTAATAGTGAGTTCAAGGCCAGCCTAAACTACATAGTGAGACTGTGACTCAAAAAAACAAAAACAAACCTAACAACGGAACACCCTTTGACTCAAGCCCAGCCAGGACTCTGGGGACAAAGGGAGGGCACAGGCTTGGATGTCACGGGCAACACTTACGGTCAAGTCCATTCAAGTAGCGCATGCGGATCTCACAGTGGCCCCAGACAGCACTCACTACCGGATACAGTTTTTTGCCCTTGAGTCCCCGAAAAGCCACTCCCATGTACTGTCCGTCCACGATAAAGCTCAGGGTCCCATCGTCCATGTCCAGGGCCACGAGGAAGGAGTCAGGCACGATGAACGTCTCATCCGGCTCCAGGAAGGCTGGGTACGTTTTGCTCGGCTGGTTCTTGCCATCGTGGTAGAGCCGGTTGCGCCCCAAGTCCCAGCCCCAGGATTCATGGTTATTCCCCACAAGGGTCGTGTACCCGACAGAGTGCAGCGGGGCGTCTGCTGTGGCCACCCCCACCACGGCATGCGTACCTCGCTGCCGCATGGCCCACGTGATCTGCCACACATGCAGCCCCCGTGTGTACCCGACCTTGCCCCTGATGGCGTCCGTGCTCTGCGCCACCGGATGCCGGTGAAAGATCAGCTTGTCATCCTCCTTGACGAAGACATTGAGGGAGCGGTCGTTGTTGTTCCAGGAGTGCAGCAGCTGGATGTCATAGGACACGGGCGGCATGTCCAGCAGCAGGTCCAGCCGTGTGGGCTTGCAGTAATCCAGGCCCTGGAGCTCCTGCTTCAGGGGCCGGTACGTGGGGTCCCGCATGTCCACGGTCTTGATCCCTCCGGTGACCTTCTGACCCATGGTGGCCTCTGGTTTCACCTGCTCTCGGGCCCCCACGGCAAATTCATCAACCTCAGGGCGGACGGGATGCCTGGGAAGGCTACTAGGAGACCTGTGCACGTCCCCAAGTGCTCAGGGTGCCTGGTGGGGGGGAGAGAAACAGGAGGCTAGTGAGCGGGGCACAGGATGAGGGGAAAGAGAGTCAGCCAGGAGCACAGGGGCAGCCTGGAGTCTGGGCACAGAATGAGACGCCCCAGCCCCGAGGTTGCACTGTCACTGTGCTCTCTGAGGTCTGCGTGGAGAAGCAGGCGTGGGGGCCAGCCTGCAGCACTCAGCAGATGCCCACCAGGTCAGGCTTGCACAGGGCAGAAGGCCAAGGTGGCACAGAAGCCAGAGTCAGCCATGATGCGTGGGCACCGTCTTGGTCAAGGCGACGGGTACACGTCACCCTGGCTGGCTGCATAGAGGGAAAGGTGGGGCCCTGAGAGCCGGGCCCATAGCATTAACTCATTCTTGGGATGGAAGTGGTGTAGACCAGAAGCTCAACTCGGGATCTGCGTGTGCACCTGGAGGGTGGGCCCAGGGGTCTCCCAGTCGCCCCGAAGCCACTGCAGCTCTCCCAGCATGTCCTTGCCCTGCCTGGGATGGAGCCCTGACCAGGTGGGCACAGAGACTCTCACCCCACCCCAGGCCAGGTGACTGACAGCCGCATCCACCCACCCACACCCTCAACTGGAGCCCAACATCTCGCCCTCTGGGTCTCAAGAGCCCTCTGTGGAGGAGATGCAACCGTGTGGCGCCCGTCCCACTCTGGCTCCTTGTCCTCTAGATCCTGGAGGACAGAGCTGGAGACTCGGGCTGTTGGCACCACACCCCTGGGGTCTGGCCCTGGAGAAGGGAGAGAGCGTGCTCTTCGGGTTCCTGGGCTTCACTCAGAGCTGGGGTTCCTCCTGCCATCAAAACCTTCTTGGCCTTCGGGAAGGGACACTTGGCTGCTGTGTCTGGGGGACAGAATCTGCTGGACGAGGGTCAAAGCAGGTTCCTGGCTAGATTATGTAATAAAACGGGCCTGCAAGGGGCTGGGAACAAGGTCATACTGGGTCATTAAAGTGCCTGAGAAAAGGTGACAAAGAGAACACAAAGGATGCCAGGGCGCGGTGGCTGTGGGCTGCCAGGCACAGGGCTACTGGGGGAACACTGAGCACCAGCCCCCTGCTCATCACAGGCTCTGTGAAGCCAGGGGGTGGGATGGGTCTGCAGGGGGGCTGGCCTGAGTGTCAGGGGCTTGTGGGCAGTGTCCTCAGGGCACTGGCCTCCTGCAGTTGTGCCCCAGGCAGAATGTCCAGTGGAAGGCTCGCTGTCCGAAGCCCTTATCCCACAGGCAGCTTGCACTTCCTGCCTCCCCTTTCTGGTGTGAGACGGAGGCCCCCTGCGTCCCAGAGGCACGGTCATCTCTCGGAGATGGGCTAGGACTCCTGCGCCTGATGTGGAAAGTTGGGACAGAGCTGTGTCCCTGTGTAGCTGTGACTGCCCTGGTCCAAGAATGTTCCAAGGATACTGTGACTTCACATCCTGGATCTCCAAGGACGACCCCAGTGTCAAGCTTTCAGGGCTTGGTGGAGACGGGGTCTTGCTAAAGGCCGAGGCAGCTGCACCTTCCCCGAGGCTCTCAAAGTCACCTGCACTGAGCGGGGCCTGGAAGCACCCACCCCGTTTCTCTGGCCGGACGCTCCCTCTGCTTGGTGCCCAGTGTCCTCCATCTCCCCAGTTCTGTCCTCTGTGGGGACAGAGGTCAGCACCCTGGGAGGAGGAGGAGGAGAAGGGAAATGTCCTAAGAGAGGTCACAAAACTGCAGTGACATGGCCTGGGGCCTCAGCCGGAAACATCATCTGAGTGGGAGGAGGCTGGTGGGGGGCTAGCTGCCCCCTTGGCAGCACCCAGGGGTGATCCCCTCGCAAGGGCACCTGGGCTGCCCACTTTGTACTGGGGCCAGTCTGCCATCTGAGTCATCTCCTGGGTGGTCAACTGGCATGACAACGCTAGGGTTACTCTTGACTAATTTGTCACCCCCACCTTGGTGTCCAGTTGAAGGCACTTCCTTCTCGTCACCTGTCACCTTCCCGCTGCACACACCTAGCCACCTCCTTGCTATGCAAGAACACAGAAGCCGTCCACTCACTCTCCTCCATCCATTTTTAATTATGGGTCCCTCCTGCAAGTCCCCAGGAACCCTGAGTCACCAGCCTCCACCGTCCCAGGACAGCAGCCTGGGGGTGCATCCCCGGGACCCTCCTGGGCTCCCACACTCACACAGGGCAATTGCAGCTTCACTACTAACTAAGCTTCACCCTTTGCTTTTCTGAGCTCATCTGTAACACGGGCGTCATCTGTATGTCACATGCTTACCCAAAACTCAGTGGAGACAACGTTCCAGGGAAGGCTTGGAACAGCTGGTGTTTTATATACTAGAATGTGCTCCATGCACTGAGAAAGATCACTGTTAACCACACTTCCGGGTCTCCACACCCGGCCCCAGTGATGCCTTTCGGCCACAACCCAGGTGCCTGGAACGCTGGGCAAGGTCGATCAAGGTGAGGTCAGTTCCGAGCCAGGAGTCAGCACACTTCTTATGTGAATGGTCAGGTAGTAAATCAGACTTTGCACTCCACGCATAAATAAACGGGCATGGCTGTGTTCCAATAAAGCTGTAGGAAAACCAACAGTGGGCTGGGATGGATTCACCCACAGGTACAGCTTGCTGACTGTTCTAACCCTGCGTGAAATTACTGACCCCCGAAATACCTGAACGCAGAGCTCAGGATGGGATGGGGTACACAGGCCATGGTGGGAACACAGGTGACCCTGCATAGCTCTTGCTAACAGGGGTCACCCGGCTCCACTGGGCCAGACAGAGTCCAGCAGTGGGCATCAAGCTGCTAATAGGAAGTGGAGAAATAGTCCAGGCATTTGTTCCGGGGTCACCCCCATTTCTGCTGTGGTGGGAAGCAAATGCAGAAGCCCATGCTTCCCAGGGCCTAGAAGTGCCACCAGAGTGCCAAGGTTGGGATCATAGAGTGAGCGGATAACAAGTCTCCACCTAGGAAAAGCCAGGCCATAAAAGGTGTGACAGGTGTGGCTGCGTACTGTCTTGCAAGGCTGGCACAGACGGCAGGGGACAGAGACAGGTCTGCCGCCAACACTGCACCCTGCCAGTCACATGCATGCACACACGTACATACCCATACACGTCTGCACATGTACACACTCATGTGCAGGTACACATGCCTGTGTACACGTGTCCTACACTGAGATAATGATAGCAGTGGCCGCAAGGCTGACCTGGGCCCGCAGGACCCTGGCCAATGGCTCCTGCTCTTCATTCCCCTCGTGCCAAGTTTTCATTCCCAGAAAGCCACTCTCAATTAGCCATTGTGTCCCCTGGAGCACACCTGCCCTCATGGCCATCTCAAGCCCGCACCCTCGACCGTCGCCTGTACCTGGTCTGTACCCCTCTTGCCCCACTGGAATTCTGGCCGCCCCAAATAATGAACAGTCCCCTGCACTCCATCCCCAGGGCTGCCCGAGTGGGTGTCACACACAGGGTTCCAATGTTTGGTGCTTCCCAAAGGCCAAGGGCGCCCAGGAGAAGGAACAGGGTTAGGGTTAGAGCCAGCTAGGCCCCTCCTCCCTCTCACTGCCCCCCAACCCTGCCTGCTGCACAGTGGCCCCAGCCTGCCATTCACAGCTGCAGATGAGGAGGGGGCCTATTCCCGGTATCAGGGCCACGCACAGGGTGGGAGCTTCCAGTCTCTTGGACTGGAGGGTGGAGTAAAGGAGCACGGACTGGACACACACCCATGCATGCATCACACACACACACACACACACATACACACACACACACACACCCCTTGACCAACTCTGCCTTCACTTACAGAGCGAGTGAGATCAAAGCACAGGGCAGGTCTTCCTCATCCCCACCAGACCACACCACGCCTGTGGTTTGGCCCCAGGCTGCCCCGCCCCCACAGGAGGAACGCAACCTCCCCACTGCTGCCACACAGAGTCCCCAGGGTCACAGGGCAGCTCCTGGCTCACACCTGCCTCAGGAGCCGGTAGCCCAGGGCTCCCCAAACAGACCAGAAATGCAGGTCACAGCCTGGCCACTGAGGAGAAGGCTTCCTAAAGATGCGCTCTGGCTGCGGCTGTGGGGGGCACCTGAGGTGGCCTTGCTGCTACTGCTGGAAGGGCTCATGGGCTGCGGCTCCCAGGCCAACCTTCCTCCAGTTTCTCTGGCTCCTCGGCCCTGGGGGATGGGACAGGGGACCAGATCAGGACGGGGCAGATGTAGAAGGAAGGAGGCCGACACATGCAGGACTTCCGACACATGCAGGACTTCCAGGGTGGGGGAGCAAGGACTAAACACACCCTATAGTACACTGGAAGGGGGGCCTGCACCGGGGAGGGCTGAGGGGCACCCATCTTAACCCCCAGGCCTGTGACAGGCAAGCCGAAGGGATGAGAGGCACAACAGGGCCCCCAAGGGAGAGAGCACCTGTTTGCTGCCCCACGCAAAATGGAGGCAAGAGTGAGGCCACACGAGGGGAACCCCAGGGGTCGATAGAAATGATGTGGGGCGACCCGACAGGGCAGCCCTCTTGGCACGCAGGCGGGATGTGGCCATGCTCATGAAGACGCCAGGCACCACTCTTTCAAGGGCCTCATCTGCAGGCCCTGCCCCTGTCCTGCACGAGGCACAAAGCATGGCCCACGCAGCCCCGGGGGGAAGAGGCAGGGCCTGGGACGCACCCACACCATGCAGGATGTCCCATGAGGCCATTAACACTAAAAATCAAACTCTGAACCATTCACAGAGCAGAAGCCCAGCTCCGATAGCACAGGCTGTCTCTGCACGAACGTACCCGTCAAGAGGGCTGTCCCCACATGGGTGTACCTGTCGGCAGGCTCAGAGAAAGGTGCCAAACAATGAACCCCATGCTGTCCTCCGGGACTGAGCTTGGGTGGGGTGGGAGGGAAGACATGTTCACTTGGAACACTTTTTGAATAGAAAAAAAATTAAAGTGCATATATGACTTAATTAAAGTGATTTTTCTTTCTTTTTTTTTTTTGGTGCTGGGGATCAAACTCAGGGCCTTGGGCTGAAGCAAGCACTCTAACCACTGAGCTAAATCCCCAGCCCCCTAAAGTGATTTTTAAAGCACATAAAAGAGAATCAAAGGCTGAGAAGGATTCACAGAACACATTTTATCCCAAGAACATGCTACTCCCGAAGCGATCCGCAGCCTCTCTGCCCCTGCCCTTCACCGAGCAAGCCACGGGCGGATGTCAGGCATGGGCGTCCTGAACATCATACCCACGGAGACCATGTCACCAGCCCACGATGGGCAGGAGCGCTGACATTAAAGGACAGATGCTGGGGAAGCCCCATGCCACCCCAAACAGGAGCATTATTCACAATGATTTTTCCAGGACTCCCAATCACGCTGTTTCTAGATCATTCATCTGTGCGCTGCCCGAAGCCCTGCTACTCTGTCCCGCAGCCCAGCCAGGCAGCTGCCCTCACACCTCAAACAGCAACCCAGACAAGAGGCAGGACAAGGACCTTGGGGAAGCCCGCAGGGGCAGGACGGCCGCCACCCGGCTCCGCCAGGACAGCCCGCCCACCTGCCTGAAGTCCTGCGATGTCCCTCACTGACCGCCACAAGCCCGCGGACCTCACCTGGCCCCAACTCGTGTTCTGCTCGGCTGGCCTGAGGCCACCTCTGCTGCAATACCCTTCAGTTTTGTTGTTTGTACCCTTCGTGGGGGACCTCACCAAGGTGACTGGGACCAATGGCTGGGGGTGCACAGGGGACACGTGGGATGCATGTCCACCTCCCGGAGCTGGGGGCCCCTCAGTGCACCAGACCCTGGAACAGTGAAACCATTGTTCTGACCCAGGACGGGAACGCAAGCTGAGGATGTGGAACCAGGTGACCTATATAAAGCCTCCTTTCACCTAAAGATCAAACACAGCCTCCCCCTGCCTCCCGCCCCTCAGCCATGGTTCCAGCCCAGGATTTTACAAGAGAAACATGCCCCGAGCAGTCCGGAGCTGCCCAGTAATTAGGGTTTGGTGTTCTCTCAGCCCCTGAGGCACAAGGGCAGGAATGCACTCGGTGGTGCAGTGAGATCGCTCAGGTTGTGCACTGTGCAAGCCAGGTCGTGGAGCCCCAGATGGGACTAGTGCCTTGTAGATAAACCCCATAACCCAACTGCCCACTTGAGAGGGATATGGAAAGAAGTCTCTGCCTTCAGAACCAGCAAAGACGATTGGACCCTTTTGGAAAGTTCTGACAAGTGATTTTTGGAGAGAAAATCCCACACGGTCCAGAGCTCCCCCTCTGACCTCAAAAAACCAAAAAGCGCACCTGCCACCCACACCTACAGAAAGACACAGATTACTCACGGCCCTTTCAGAAAGGGCCCAGATGAGCCGCGCCAAGCCCCTGGGAAACGGGGTGACATTCATACAGAGACTGAAAACTGAAACGAGAAGTCACCGTGGCAGCCTGGGTACAGCGGGGAGGACGGTGGCCTGGGGCTCCTCGGGATGAGAAGCCTGGCTCCTGAGGGCCCTCGGTGACACACAGGGCCGTGCTAAAAGGTCACCCAGGCAGGGGCAGAGGTGCCTTCAGCGACGGTGGGAGCAGGATCCAGACTGAGGACAGTGACCCTGGCCTGAGGGGAGCGTCTGTCCCCAGTGGGGTCTGCCTGGTCCACCCGGGCCCAGCGCCCTAGGAGTGGCGAGGAGAGAGGCCGAGAAGCAGCTCACAGCTTTGTGGGGTCACTGCCCAGCCTCAGAGAGAGTCAGAGGGGTCTGGGGTGCCCAGCCATGCTGCAGACGCAGGCCCGAGCGCTGGTAAAGAGAAGGGTGGTTCTTGTGACTGGCTCCTGGCACAGCAGCGGGCACGCGGCAGGGCGTAACACACACAGCTCCCTTCCTCACCTGCCCCCTGGACTCGGACTGGAAACATGGACTCTGGGCCAAGGGCAGGTGTGTGCTCAGGCAGGAATCACCAAGGCAGGGGCATCTCAGAGGGAGTGGGGGACAAGTGGGAAGTCAGAGAGGACCCCTGACGCCACAGACCCTCCAAACCTAAGACTGGAGCCCCGTCAAGCCCCCAAGCGGAAGAGGCCACCTAGAAAAGAACAATTTCAAATGCCACTCGAGGGGGTGGGGATTTAGCTCAGTGATAGAGCGCCTGCCTAGCAAGCGCGAGGCCCTGAGTTCAATCCCCAGCACCACCCCCAAAACAAAACAAAAACCAAAAAAAAAGTCACACATGCTCATAAGAATGTCAGTTCAGAAATGTACAAAGTGTCAGTTAACATGCTCCCTCCCTGCCTCCTGCCCACGCACAGGGACAGCTACACGGGCTTTCTGGGCTGTTCTGGTGCCTGTGTGAGTGTAGACACGGGACTGTGGCGAAGCATCACACTGCACACTGCCCCTGCTTTTCCCCAGGATACACCGGCCCTGCACCAATACTATGTTTAGTGGTTGCATACTATTCCACTGTGTGCCGTCATCATGGTTTCGGTGATGGGTAGACAGGGGCGTTGCTCTGACATCTAAGATGGTCATGTGTGGGGTTAAGAATTTCCCTGTACCAGGATGGCCTTAACCCATGTTTTTCTGTTCAGTTCCCAGCCACTTCTCTGACCCTCAAAATCTCGCACTTCAGAACCACCCACTCCACTGTCCACTTCTGCAGAGGAAAAGCAAGTGTCCCACCAACCCAGCCCCAGGTTTCCTGTCCTTTGCCACTGACTGTGGATGGCTGGCTGGCCTGAGGGTTGTCAACCGGACCATAGCCAAGGACTCGGAAAGGGTGCTAAGAGGAAGTGGGCAAGGTGCCGATCGTGCAGCTGAGTCACCATCCCTTGGGGGACCTCACAGAACCCAGCAGGGTGCAGGCGACAGGCGAACCCCCCGTGCCTCCCAGGCAGCTGGGAGAAGAGGGACTTTCTAACTGCTTAGGCTACGACAGCTTCAAGATCTTCCTGGTGGTGCCTGGCAGAGACGACTGACCCAGGAGGTAGTCTGCCCAGTCAGCAGGCCTCTGGGCTGGCACTCATCTCAAAGATATTTCCTGTGCCCGACCTCTCAGCACTGTCCACACAGGGCAGGCAGAAGCCACAGACAGTACACGCACTTAAACAATTTGTGCAAGTGTTGGGTCTGCGGCGACAGTGCAGCTCAGTGTACCAGGGCTGATGAGTGGCCACCGAGCGCGGGCAGGTCATGAGTGCCACAGGAAAATGAATGTGCGTAACCAGGATGGAGCAAGTGGTGAGGGTGGGGAGGGGGCTTCCTGACACGGGGATGCAGGGACAGAGGCCTGGGTGGGGACGAGGGTCTGGTCAATGACGATCTGCAGATCATAGCGGCCTGAAGATTTCCCTTCACCTAGTGACGTGGTGGCCACGGTAGCATCACAGCACAATGCACAGTTCACACATTTTTGGTGATGCTGTTTGAAGGAGCTGGCTGCTGCGATGACACACGGTGGAGGACATAACTACTGTGCTTTTCATTGTTGCGCCGCATCACGCTGCCAGCAGCCTCACGCACACTGCCCTTGCTAAATCGCTCATCTCATCTTGAGGCCACATGTAGAGGGTGACCTGGGCCACCTAGGTTTGCACATGTGTACTCTGATGCTCACACGATGACTAGAGCACTAAACAATACATTCCTCGGCCTGCAGCCTGTTGTTGAGGGACATGTGACTGAATTCCAGAGGAAAAGCAGAAAGAACAGGAAGTGCAAAAGCCCTGGGGCAGGACAGCAAAGAATCCATCTGGCTGCTGAACTGAGAGTCGTTCAGAACCTGCTGGGGAGTGGATGTGGGGAGACCAGCGAGGGAGGTGATGCAGGGGCACAGCCTGGACCAGAGGCCGGCAGACCCGGCAGGACTCAGCATGTGACCCTGACCAGAGGTACGTGCTCAGTGACACGGACACTGCAAAGGAAGGCACCGTCGAGCGAGGATTTAGTGCAGCACCCGGCAAGATGGAGGCCCCATCCCTGAGGTGCTTGCTGGGTCCCCCCTACAGAGACAGCTGGGGTGTCTACGAAACTTGAGGCCCCGGTCAGTAGGGCCACCTGTCAGTTCCCCTGAGCTCTGGTTTTGCACCTTTGTGTGCCACTGCCGGAGAACAAATTTCCTCAGTTTATACATCAGTCTTTCGCGAATTTGGTAGATACCTCTAGACAGCATCCGCACTGGACACACTGGGGGAACCTGTCAAATGTCACGGGGCGTGATCCCCCAAAAATGGAGGAGATGTGCAGTGTGGAGTTGGGCTCCACAAGCTGGGCAACCCCGGGCGCCCCCCCAGCCTTGAGTCCCTCATCCATCGAAGCAGGAATGATAACGGTCCAGCACACCTGTTGGCTTTAAGGATAAGACGAGACCCCGCGGAAAGCTCAGCTTAAGCAAACAGCAAGCACTCGTGATGTGCTTGCAATTTAGAGGTGCGGGAAAGAGGAAAGAAGGAAGGGAAGGAGGGAGGGAGGCAGGAGGAAGGGGGAATGGGCTTCCTGGGTTCCCCGGTGGGTGGAAAGCAGCCACAAACATCCTGAAACCCACTCCCAGCCCCAAACTCTGCAGGCTCTGCAAAGAATAGTAGCCTGGAGATTCGGTATCTAAACTCCGTGGCCACCTCTTGCCATTCTGAGCTCATTCAGGGTACAGAGAGGTCCCTGCAGGAAGGACCTGGGTGCTAAGGCTGCTGGCACTGCCCCAGGCCAGCAGTGCTGCCAGACTCTGCCTACTCTGCCTCAGGAAAGGGACGGCGGGGCTCCTGGGTGAAGTGATGGCGCTTCCCCTCCCCTCTTGCTGGTCCCTGCACGGCCCCAGGTGGCCGGACCTGAGGGTCAGGAACATTTCTCAGCACAGACTCTTGGATCTGGGCGATCTGTCCCATTTGTCAGGTCTCGAGAACACACAAGGAAAAAGGGAAGCAGAAAAGGAGAAATTGGCCCAATATCCACCCGATGAGCTAGCCCAGGAGGGCAACTAGGGCAAAGGAGGAGGAACCAGGAAGAGGGCAGGAAGGTCCCAGGGCAACCTTGGAAACATACACAGAGGCCCAGGATCAGCCAAGGGCCCCCAGGCCCTGCCCCCGGGGACACAGCAGACCCCAACACTCGGGCAGAGCTGTGACATCAAACAGCCACTTCAGAAAGGTATTTCCTCTCAAAGCTGGACTTCCCATTCAATCAGAACACAGCTGTGACCTTCTCGGACATGTCCCTGTCCCCCACACAGGAGGAGGATCGCGGTCTGCCACTGAGAACCCCTCTCTCTTCTCTCTGCCTGGTGCCAGGACCCACACAGTGCCTCGCTTGATCGCATCCACAGCCTGGCGAATCCCTGAGGTTTAATGGGGTGGGCGGCTGGGCTGGTGGCAGGACTCACGAGAACGTGGGGACCAGCCCAACCCCGTCCAGATTGATGGACAGCTCCCTCTCCAGGCCCCCAAATGGAAAATCAGAGAAGATGGAGATTGCACATGCAGCCTCCAGGGTGAGGGGACCAGGACAGGGAGGGTCACCTGGTGTGCTCTGCAGCTGGTGACCCCGGGGCCATCCCCAGAGCCAGCAACACGTGCTCCGCCCAGGAGCTTGCTGAAAACGCAGATGCTCAGGCCCCACCCCCGTGTGTCCGAGTGGCACGGGCACCTGACCCAGGGGACACACTTGCTCAGCGGGGGCTGGCACTGTCAGGGCGGAGATACGCACATCGGCGAGAGAGCAGACGGGGGCTGCATCCTCCTTGGATACAGGCAGGCCGAGAGGGGCAGCCCTGTGTAACAGAGTCCCAGGTCAGGGCCTTGTCCCTCCGTGGGCCCACAGAGGTAGGGGGCCACATGACACAGGCCACGATTCCCTCACCCAGCCCGAGTCATGTGGGGTCTGGGAAAAGGAAGGTCACAGTGATCCCACCCTCCAATCGAAGCTCTTCACAGACACCCCTCAGCCCAGGCTTTGTTGAGCCCTCACCTTCTTCTACTTCTCCAAATGCCCCTTGACACCAGCTCGCCTGGCCGGCCTCGCCCAGGGCCCCCACAGCAGGAACCTGTGTGCCCCGTCTGCCTGGCTCCTCCTCCATGCAGCCCTCCCTGTTGGCCCCCAAGGCCCAGGCCTCCCATCATGCCTCCTCCTCCTCCTCCAAATTGCCCTGGGGTGACTCCACACCCTGGGTCCTGCCCAACCGTAGGCGAAGGGACAGCCGCAGAGCGGCTAGTCACAGCCCCGAGCCCTGGGTGAAGTCCACCATCCCGGCTGTGACCCACCCCCATGGTGCTGGCCAGCGAGTGGCCTGTCTCCCAGACACCTACCGATGGATCTGGAGTTCTGGAATGTTCTGCAAAAGTGCCTGGGGACCGAGCCAGGAGAAAACTGGGGTCCCCACCACAGGGGACATCAGAGAGGGCAGGGGCAGCTCAGGACCAGCTTGTCCTCCGTGCCCGAGGCTGCTCACAGGATCTCCAGGCTTCCTAGCCGGGCTGAGCGAGCCCTGGCCCCGGCCCCCTGGCTGTCACCAAGGGGAAGCGGCCCTTGGTTACCACTGGCCGAACACAGAGGCAAAACAAACACTGGAGGCCGTGCAGGCCTTGCTCCACACTGCTGGGAACAATTACGGGGCCATCGCCGCTGGAGTCTCACAGCTGCAAGAGGGGAGCCCGCAGGCCTGAGGAGAGGCGGCGTGGAGCTCAGTGCCACCAGACCCAGAGAAGGCAGTGGAGACGGAGCTGAACAGAGAGGGTAGCGATGCGGGCTCAACGCCAGGCTTTCACAGCTACTTTTCAGCACCATGCCTGGCAGGTGCAGTGGTGTCAGATGCCTTGTGACACCTCAGGGGGCGTCGCTGAAGACCTCTGCCTGGGCTGAGGCCGGGGATGTGACTAGCTCTCTCCCCCAAGTATCTGTCACCAGGCGCTCAGAGGAAAGTGCTCCCCTCCAGGCCGTGGCCAGGGTGGCACCAGGGCCAGCCCCCATCCAGCATCGTCCTGAGGGGGCTTCAGGCACAGCCTGGGCACAGGTCCCTAAGCCCCTCCAGCCCTGTGCAGCTGGAGCCCCCAGAGCCAGACACCTCTCTTCTGGGCAGGGTCTCTCCCGTGCAGGGCAGCTCACGGCCAGGACCGGGGGCCCTGTGGGCAGCAGGTCCAAGCCCCCTACACACGGGAGGAGCCACAGAACACCTGCATGGCTCTCCTAAGTCGTTTCCAGCCTCACCTCAGCCATGCTGGTCTCAGGCTCCAGGTGGGCGCAGGAAGGAGACAGAATGAATGGAGGTGGGAAGCTGGCAGCATAGGGCCCTGTGGCCAGCATGTCCCCCTCAGGAGGGTGGAGCTGGTGGGGGCTCAGCCCTGGTGACCAAGAGGAGGGGAGAGGACAGCGCCAGGCCCAGCGCTGCACTGTTCCCTCACCCCTCGTCAGGGCTCCTGTCCCCAAACTGGGGAGGTCTTCCAGTTAAAACAAGTTAACAATCTCACCGAGCAGCCAGGCCGGCAGCAGCTGGCAGGTGCGAGATGCCTCCTTGGGGCAAGCTGGTCTGGGGCAGGGGACCTGCCACGGAGTGACCCCTTTCTTTAAGCTTCTCATTCCTTTTCTGTCCCGACCTTGCAGACGAGTAGCCGGGAAGCCAAATAGCTGGAGCTAATACTGGGGTCACAATCTCTGATGCTGATGTGATGGGAATTTACATGGTACATTTCTGGGACTCCTGGACAGAAATTACCGGAAAGCCCCCCTTCCCTTCCTTTTCCCCAGGCTGATGGGGATGTTTCTGGGAACACGAGGGACATTTAAGGCAATAATAGTCAGAGAGAGCTGGAAAGAGTCTGGAGCCAGATGGCCCAGGCCACACGCCGCAGAGGGGAGTAGAGGCCTGAGCACCTGGAGCAGCCCTGGTGGGGACCGGTAGGGACCAGATGGGAAGACGACACATCAGGGGGCTTTCTCCACGGGTCTGCGCAGCCCCCTGTGCTTCCGGAGGGGGACCCGAGGGGGCGTCCATGGAGGGCGAGGTCCCATCTTCCCACGTAGTGGTGACGGCTCCACTGCCAGCGGTAAGTAAGGGCCATGGGACAGCAGCCATTCCCGAAACACAGCAACTGATGTCCTCAGATGCCTCAGAGTGGGGGACCGGCCAGCTCCCCTAAACGCTTGGCTGAAGACATCAGAAAACACGCTGATACCTTCAGGTCTCTTTCTTTCCCCTCCTGTCCTACCTCTTTCCCACCTTCACTCTCTCTCTCTCTTTCTTCTCGTTCTTTTACTTTGAGGGATGTAGGTGAAGAACCACGAAGGAAGATTTACAAAACATATTTGCTTGCAACCCAAGACATAACACTTCAAACCAAGAGTGTCAGAAAGCACTGTGAAGACTCCCCAAGTACTGATGCAAGAAGAATGCGGAGACCCAAAGGGCATGAGTGCATGTGAGGTGTCCAGCAGGCCCCAGTGCTCATGGATCCTCCAGTAAGGCCCAGAGCCCGCCAACTCTGTGTGTCGCGTACTAAGGCGTGGGGAGGGGAGGGTGGCTGCTGCCATTACAGTTCATGTGACACTCATGTGGTCAAATCCTAATGCAGAGTGTCACCTCCCAGCCACTGACCAAGGGACCCGGGAACCACAACATTGTGTAAAAACACGAAGAGGCCTTAAAGATCCCCGATCGGAAGGCCTCATTCTGTGAAACGCTGCAGCCCCTTCGGAAAACAGTATAGCAGCTCATGACAAAAACTCAGAATTACCATCGACCCAGAAGTTCCGCTTTGGGGTCTGAATCCCACAGAGCTGACAGCAGGAGGCTGTGTACACTTGTGTTCACTGCATCATTTTTCACAACAGCCAAAAGTGGAAGCCGCTGAAGTGACCCCAGATGAATGAACAGGTGGCCAAATGCGGCGCACGAGTCAGACCCGCGAGGACATTCTGACACTCGCCACAACACAGGTGACCCTCAAGGTCAGTTTGCGAAGGGAAATAAGTCACAAAAAGACAAATGTTGTAGGATTCCACTTCTCTGAGACCCCTGGAATGGTCAAATTCATGGAGATGGGCGGATGCGGCCAGGGCGGGGGTGGGGGGGGTGAGGAGTGAGAGTTTAATGGGACAGAGCTGCAGCTAGGGAAGACAAGAAAGTCCTGGGGTGGATGGTGGTGATGGGTGCACAACGTGAATCTTCTTAGTGCCGCTGAACACTCTGGAAAGTGGTTCAAATGGCATATTTTATGTTAAGCATATTTGCCACAATAAAAAAAGAACTTTGCTTTATATGAAAACAAAAGAAAGAAAGCCCCGAGGCATAGAAAAATTAACGAAAGAGGGGTCCCCCACTCCTGATGCTACTAAACTGACGCGAAGCATTGCTAAGGAACATGGCTGATTGTCCCAGGCCTGGCTCGCTCTGCCCCTTTAAACTGATGGGCAGCCACCAAGGTCCATCCTGCTCGCCCAGAAGCCGTGCTGGAGGGGACAATTAGCCCTGCAGAGAAAGGAGTCACCAGTTGTTTGGTGACACTTTCCCTGGGTCTCTTTATGGCCCTCTCTCCTCTCAGCAGAGCGAGGGACAGGCTGTCCCTATTCCCTGGCTACTTCTGGTTCCTGTCCACACTGGCTGATGGCCCCCAAGGCAGGGTGGCATGGTCACCAGCTGTTCACACTGGGCGCCCAAGCAAGCTGACAAGGACACAGGGTCAGCAGGAGGCAGAAGTGATTTGAAAAACCAGATCTACACCTGGAAGGCTGAGCCCCCAGCGGCTACCACCTGTGGACAGGCTGGTGTCCAGGAAGTAACTTGAGTCTCTCGGGTCCCCAGGGATGCCTGTGTGACAGACACAGAACAGGGTGGAGCAGGCCAGCCAGGAGGTGGCTTCTGTGCTTATGGCCCCTCCCCATTTCGTTCACCTGGGGACAGCAGTACCTCACGGCCCAGAGGACAGGAGCTCTGCCAACACCTGCTGGTGAGATGCCCTCTCCTGTGCTGCCATGCTCTGGCAGCCTCCACCAGGGGATGCGGCCTTCCACGGTCCTCAACTCCTGATCGATCCGCTGACAGCCTTCCAAAGCGCACCCTCCGCACTTCTCAGCTGCGTGGGAAAACGCTGCCAAGGCCTTGGCCTCGGGCATGCCCTTGATCCTGCGACCTCTCTCCCCAGGCTCTGCCAGCCCTTCCACCCTCCCTCACTGGTGGCCATGGCCTCCCTCTCTGGCTTCCTCTGCTCTCTGGCTCCAGCCAGCATGTCCTGGAAGCGGCCACGCTCCTCAAACGGCATCTCAGGGCGACCCTGGCAGCCTCTGCACCTGTGCCACTGCCATCCCAGGCAGATCCAAACCTCACCTCCCTGGTCCGTCCCTTCTCAGCCTTCCTCACGGGCACCACGTCCCCACTCCACCCACCAAACCACTGTCACTTGCAAGGCCAGTGCAGGCGTCTGCAAACCAGTCTGCCCCCAAGTCTTAATCACATTTGCTCTGGATCCTATTTGCGCACATTGATTAAATGCCTACAAGATGTAAATAGCCGACTCTCAGAGAAAAAATAAATGCAAACAGCAAATACTGTAAACTGGAGTGAAAAGATGTTCAACTTCCCAAGCAGACAGAGAAACATGGAATTGAAGCAATGACAGGGGCATTACTTCACACCCCCAGATTCCTACCGTGTCAATCTAAGATGGTGCCTCCTGATGTGGGGAGGGAGCCACAGAGACCCCACTGTGACCAGGAGGTGCTTCTGAGGGCTTCAGGAAATGAAGGTGGGGCCCTCCAAACAGTCATGGCACCCCAAAGAGATACGCATTCACGGTGGGCCAAGTGGAAAGGTACAGAACTATCCTGGGTGTGCTACTCTTCAATGAAAGGTTTGTGTGCTTGTTGTAAAGTGTGTTAGAAGAACATCAACAAACCAAGACAGGACGTGACAAGTGTTGGCAAGGATGAGGAGAAACCGGAACTCTGTGCCTCGCCAGTGGGGAGGTAAAATGGTGTAGGGCCGTGGGGAAGAGGAAGTACTTCCTCATGAAACTCAGAGCACCATGCGACCCCACAGCTCCAGTTCTGGGTATGCGCCCTGCAGAATGGAACTTGGGGTCTCAGAGAGATATTGCATACCTGTGTTCATAGCGCCATCATTCACAACGGACAGAAAGGACTCAAGTGTCCATGGATGGATAAGTAGATCAACAAAAGCTCTATATTCACACAGTAAGATCTAATTTAGCCTTAACAGGAAGCTCTGGGAGGCTGAGGCAGGAGGATTTCAAGTTCGAGTCCAGCTTGGACAACTTAGTGACATAGTGAGAACCTGTCTCAAAATAAAAAGTTTAAAAAAGCGCTGGGGGGTGTAGCTCTGTGTGAAGGCCCTAGGTTCCATCTCCAGTGTCAGCAAAAAAAATAAATAAATAAAAAATAAAGAAATTCTAACACATGCTACAGCACAAATGAACCTTGAAGATATTCACGATAAGTAAAACAAGCCAGTCACAAAAGGCCAAATACCACCTGCTTCTACCCCTGCGAGGAGCCCGCTTCCCGGACACAGGTGGGAGAGGGGCGGTTCCAGGAGCCGAGGCTGGGGAATCGGAGCTTGTGCAGGGGTAGAGAACTTCACTTGTGCAAGATGAAAGGCCTCCTGACCTATGGAACAGTGTGAGTGTGCTTTACACTGCTAAGCTGTCTGTTTAAGGAGGTGACACCAGTAAATCTCGCATTTGGGTCTATTTTGTTACCATCTTTTCTAAAAAGACAGAATGTGACCCAGGTTGGGGTGGGTAGGGAGAGAGAAGCAGCAGTTCACACAAGGTACCCAGACCAGAGGTGTCCCAGTGAAGTTAGGTTATTTTTTTTATTTTGAGATGAAGTCTCACTAAATTGCTAAGTCGCCCAGGCTGGGCTCCAACTTGCAATCCTCCTGCCTCAGCCTTCCAGAGTGCTAGGCCTACAAGTGTGCACCACCAAGCCAGCCTCCTTCGCTGCAGAAGGGCCTTCCTGAGCTGCTTGGTGGCTTCAGGATGCTCCCACATGTGCTAACAAGGTCTGCTCTTCTTGCTCACCTGGAAGGTGCCACCTACGGGGTCCCTGGGACCCTCTCACTTGAAACCACAGAGCACACAGACCCCAGGGTGCACTTCTGTCCCCTGAGCTCCCACGGGACCCTGAAATGAAGCTCCGTGCAGGCCACTTGTAGCCGCTGACGTCCACCCGACTTCACTGAGAAAAGACGCCACTGCCACACGTGCCCTAAACGCAAGCATGAGACCCGCACGTATAGTCGGGCTCTTGCTCTGTGGCCACCACCTCAGGGACGCCTCAGCCCGCTGTCCCATCCCCCATAGCAACTGCCCTCCTCAGCTCTAGGAGTGGGCCCTGGCAGGTTCCAAATGCTTCCAAGCGGCAGAGTTTGGAGAATAAAACGAGCCACGCTCACCCCAGAACACCTCTGTAGATCTCCGACCCTGCATGTCCCCACCCAAGCCCTGCGTCCCCTGGGCCTGATGGCAGCCCTGGCTGGGACCATCCACGCTGAGCTGGGGTCTCCCGGCCTCTGGGACAAAGTGCCTGGCTGCGGACCCACCCTGACATGTTCTTGGGAGCCGCTCGCGTCCCTCCTGACGTCTGTCACTGCCCTCCTGCGCCCTGTGTGAAGTCCTCAGATGGTGGCACACACCGTGGCCATCCACTGCAGGTGCCGCCTCTGCCTCCCTCTCCACCTCCCCAGCACAGACTCTGCTGCAGGGTACCTGGTCCTAAGCAGGGCTGAGCTGCCTGCCGCCCTTGTGCTGGTCACACGTAGTGCCACCGAGGCCCCTGGCAGCCTCCTCTTGAGTCCCCTCCTCTGCACCTGCCAGAGCCCCAGGATCCCAGCAAATGCAGGGCCTCACCTAGAAGGGAGAGAGTCCCAGTGGGGGACTGTGCGTTCAGCAGGGTTGAGAAGCTAAGAGTGCGTTTGGGGTCACGTTTGGGGGCGGGGTGCTAAGGCAGGGGTGCTACCCGGCTTCCCACAGTGCCACCAAGGACCAGCACCCAGGACTCTACCAGCTCCACCTCCCCACCAGGAGGGGATGCTCAGCCCGACGCCATCACTAGTCTTCTAGGTCTCCTGAAAGAGAGTGGCCCTCTGGGCCCAAGGTTCCTGGCTGCAAGATAAGGAGCCAAAGGGAGTGGGTTGCGCAGGTCCTTAGGCCCCTGAGAAAACATTTGTGAGTTTGAGGAACATCCCACCCTCCTAGACACTCACAAAGCCAGCTGCACCTTAAAGGCTCTGATAAGTCATGCAATGCAGAAATGTACGGGTTCTGTTTAACACCAGAGGCTCCCAAACTGGGGGAGAAGTGGGGTTCTTTCCAAAGCCCATCTCTGCCCAACACCCAGAGGGGTATCCCCACGGAGCTCCCCGCACTGCACCCTGCCCCATACACCGCATGCTTCAGAGCATGACGTTAGGGGCCGTCAGTCTACCTGCCCCACCGTGTGCACTCTGTGGCGTCCACAGCGCCCCCAGCCCCTCAAAGCGCAGGTCTGACTGGAGCACCCTGTTCATGAGCCCAAGTTCAGAGGCCGGCACTTTAGAGGGAACCCAAGGTTGGTTTCAAAGCCCACTGGGGCCTACCCTCTTTTTTTCCTTTTTTTCCAATACTGGAGGGAACCCACAGCCCTTGCACTGAGCTATATCTCCAGCCCGTTTTTACGTTTTATTTTGAGACACAGTCTCACTAAGTTGCTATGTTGCCCAGGCCAGGCTCAAACTTCCATTCTCCTGCCTCTGCCTCCCAGAGGGCCGGGATCACAGGTGTGCTCCATCACACCCACTGGGCCCACCCTCTTAAACTAGACAGGGCTGGGCTGATTATGTCCCACAGCCAAACCTGGCCCACTGTCTGTTTCTGTAAATAAAGTTTTATTGGAACCCAGCCAGCTCCATTGGTTTACACACTGTCCGGGCTGCCTTCACCGGGCAGCGGCAGAGCTGGCAGCTCCTACCCATGCCGTGTGGCCCCAAAGCCCACGGTTTATTCTCTGGTCCAGAAAGTTTGCCAACCCTTGGTCAAGACCTCAGGAAACCGCTCCCACACTCTTCCTCCCTGGGGAGGACAAGGCACTCGACAGCACAGAGCAGAGTCGGGGTGCTGCTGTGTCCTGCCCTCCCTCCCCCCACCCCCAGCCTCCCCTGGATCCCAGGGACCCCGCTCGCCATGCAAACCACAGACCAGAGCCTCATGCACCATGAAGCTTGCCAGCCTTTCTCAGTTTTGCATCTCACCAGCAATCCGTCACCATCTAAGCACGTTTCCCCCAAAGACACAGACTTGTGCCTACATTTTACCCAACCACGACACAGCAGCAGACTCGGGCGCCAGGAGACACGCCCACCCCCAACAGAAATAAGACCGGAGGAGGCAAAAACAAAGCAGTGCCTTCTCCCCACACCTGGTAGGTCACCCTGTGAGAGGCTGGTGGCGCAGGGGGCGCCTGGCACCCTCGCTGGCTGACCCATGGGGTGGGGGTGGGGTGGGGATGGTGCGGGATGGCAATCCAGGTGGCCTCGGGGTCTAGGAGTCTGGGCCAGGCTGCAGGCCGGAAAGGAAGGATTAAGGACACCCCCAGAGAGGACGCCCGGTGCCCCCCTGCTGCTCCAGCGTCCACGGGGATTTTTCTGTTTTGACTCAGAGGCGGAAAGTCTTTCAGATGAAACCATCGCAGACTAAACTGAAGGATGAGGAAAGCCCCTGGGAAATGGCACTTCCCGCTCTGCCTGGCTGCTGATCCGCCTGATGTTTATCTCCAGGGACCCCGGGCCCCCGCGGCTCCCTTGGGAACAGTGGACATGGGCAGCAGCGGCAGGACCAGAGGGTGCCCCAGCTTCTCGGAGCTCTCGGAGCTGCCCCCAGCTCCCATCCTGGGCCCCCACGGCCCCCCAGCCAGGCCACCCAGAGGGAGGATGTGTGCCACATGCAGACAGCCACCCCAGGGACACCTCAGCTGGCCACCCAGCTCTGCGCCACTCTGGCCAGCTGGGGTAACCACCACAGGCATCTCCGCCTCCATGGCACAGAGACACCATGCTCCCCAGCTGTCCCACAGGAGCCTCTTCATTGCCCAGGAAGACTCCCTGGGAGTACCAAGGCCCAGCCAACAAAGGCAGAGAAGGGCAAATCCTGCTCCGAGAGGACATCCCCGACCCCTCCACGGCAGCAGCTGACCTGCCACATGCCTGGGGACAGAGGGAATGAAGGTGCCGGAGGGAGCTGGTCACCTGGCCTCATGGACCTCAAGCCCTGTTCCCCCTTTCCCACCCTGCCCTGATTCTGACAGCGTAACAACTCTGGGGGACTCGCAAGACTGCATCCCTCTGGGTGGCAGGAACACGCACCTTCTCTTTTTATGTTGAGACAGGGTCTTGCTAAATTGCCTAGGCTGCAATCCTCCTGCCTCAGCATCCCAGAGTGCTGGGATTGTGGGTGTGCGCCACCGCACCTGGCTTTTCCTCCAGTTTTCTTGGAGGAAAAAACCTCAACCTCAGGGAGCTTCGTGCCAGCCCAGGAGCTGGACCACCCGCGTGGGAGGGCGGCTCAGCGGCTGCTTTTAGAAACAGCTCTGCTCCTGAGCCCTGCCAGCCCCAGTGGGCAGCTCAGGGCAGGAGGTGGGCAGGGCCGCTCTCGAGGGCTGGAAGGGTTCTGGGGCCGGCTAATGACAGGTTCGACCCCGCCACCCAAAGCATGCTACCCGGGGTGGGGCAGGAGGAGTCTGGGGCCAGATTCTGTGCTGAGCCATCTCTTGGCTCCTTATGGCGCCCTCCCGGGATGGTGTCACCCATGAAACACACAGGCCACCGGTAAGCCCACCGGGCACCTGCTACATACCAGGCGCAGGCCACCGGAAGGGCAATGGTCAAGGTCTCGCATACAAAAGTTCTACATTTCTAGCTTTGTCCCCTACCCCTTTCCTGCCACGGTCCTTGCTGACAAGACACACGGGCACCTGTGAAAATGCTCACCGTGCCCCTAACCTCGGGATGACCTCTTGCAAACTGCTCCCCCTCTCCCTGCTGTGCTGTCCAGTCCCCAGCTTTCGGCTGCTTTCACAGAGTCTCTACCTGTCCCAAGCCCGCTGCTTGTTCTGGACACAGGGCCTGGGGACCTGGGGCTCCCCCGACTGCCATCAGGCCTCTGCTCTAAGGTCACAGCAACCCTGAGTCCTCCCCTGCCACCATACCATGTGGCAGGTGTGTCCTGCCCCCACACCCTGGGCTGCATGTCCCCACGCACTCAACAACCATGCTCTCTGGTCACCTGAGTAAGAGCTGTCCCCCTGGGACAACAGGTGCTCTGTGAGGGCAGGGACTCGGGTCTCACGTACCGCCCTGTGTCAGGACCTAGAACATGCCCCGCACATGGTAGGTACTCAAAATTGTTGGATCAGCGAATGCCCCCTCTTTTTAATAAAAGAAGAAAATCTATTTGAAGACGGGAAAGGGGGAAAAGAGATGACAGACAGCCACTCAGAGAAAGTAGTAGGGAGAAGTCAAAGGTGAACTGTTCTGTGAGTGGCCTTTTTGGTCCACGCTGCCACCTTCCACAGGGACACTGCCCCAGGGAAGAAGGGTTGGAGCCTCCTCAACCACACCACCTTCCTGGAGAGGTGGGCAGGCAGCCGTCTGTCCGTCCCTGACTGGGACAGAATCTTTCTCTGCCTGATCCAAAGCTCCTCCACCGCTGGCCTGTCTCCTCAGTCCCCAAGTGTAGGCAGAGCTCCACCCAAGGCAGCTGACTGTCCTCAGGGGGTAGGGCCAGCCAGTCCCCAAGGCCTCTCCCATCTGCCAGCCCGCAAGGCCAGCGTCCCTGTTCCCGCCCCACTCAGTTTTCTAAGAAAGAATGTCTGGTCTGGACAGTGCCAGTCCCATGGCGGAGAGAACAGACTTGTTGTCCCAAATGCACCTCCAAGAAGTCAGAGGTCACAGGAGTGACCATTGCCGCGTGCTGTGGCTGGGAGGCTGTCCCACCCTTCCCAGAGTGTCTGGGCGCCAGGAGCCACACACAAAGTTCCTTTTATGGAACAAGATGGGCAGGGCACCCGCAGACTCCATGGCAGGGAAACCCAGGTTTGGGTTTTCTCCGAGCCACAACAAGCTTTTGTCTTGACTTCTGCCTTGTCCCCACCTGACGGCCCCCTCAGTGGAAATGGTGTCCAGGACCCCCAGCCCTGCCGAGCAGAGCCTTCTGCAACTGGTCACAAAGGGACACTGTCAAGGACGGCGAGGCACAGGCAGCCAGGCAGTGGTTGCCTCATTCTGTGGGGCTCTGCTGTGACCCCACTGTTCTGCATGTGGTAGGTCCTCTTTGAGCTCCTGATGGTGACTGTGGCGGCATCCAGTGTCGGCCAGCTTTCCCAGAGCTGGCACAAAATACCGAACACCCACAACTTGGAGGAGGGGTTGAATTTGGCTCACAGTTTCAGGGGATTCAGTCCATGGTCGGCAGCTCCAAGGCAGGAGCATCATGGCAGAAGGGCCTGGGGGAGCAAAGCTTCTCAGTTCATGGTGGCCAGAAGCAGAGCAGGGGACAGTACTAGAGAGGAAGGGGCAAGGGACGAGATACAGACCCAGAGGTCACCCTCCATGACCACCCAGACATGGAGAGTATCTAGAAGTGGGCTTCACTAATGCCCCTGGCAGCTTCCAAGCCAGTCAAGTTGACAGGCTTAAATGTCACAGCTGTTTTCCCAGAAACTGCCCATTGTGGGCTCTTGGTGCCTGAAAAAAACGAGGATAGCAGAGAGAGAAAGAAGCCACCTCCCTGCACAGAGATGGGCTGGCAGCCCCCTATTTGTTCCACTCATACCTGGAGTCCATCAAGGTTACAAATTTAGCCCGGTCTAAGCCAGCCTTGAACACAGGGCTCCGGGCTTGGGCAAGGGGCATGGTGGCCACCACCATCTGCTGACCTCCCTGGCAAGTGTCTCCCAGATCTACTGTAATTTCTACCCACAGACTAGAGGGACAGCTCAGGGATGAGCCGGGGAGAAATGGACAAACTCCAGAGATTACACAGAAGGCAGGGCCTGGGGGCTGAGTCCCACCGTCAGCCGCCCTGGGCCACAACCCAGACGCTCAAACTGCCGGCGCAGCCCGCACGCGTCAGGAGAGTGGAAAAGGTCAACTGCTCCGACGTGAGGTCCTGAGTTCGGATTTCTCCTTTCCAACGTGGCAGAGGAGAGGAGGGGCTGGCAGAAGGTGCATCCAGGGAACGGCAGCTGGGACAGCAAAGTCCTCGAAAGACCAAGTCGGGAAGAGTGGGCCACCCGGCCCCTCCACAGTCAGCATCAAAGAGTGACAGCCAGACACTGTCACTGCGGGGAAGGTCACACGCAGGTCAGTGCCGGCGGCACGGGAAGGGAGTGACCTATTTGCAAGGCCCATTCAGGAACCTCCGAGCAAGCACAGACGTCTGACGCGCCAGACAACAAAGGGAAGGGACGGGGACACACAGCAGGAAGGCGGGTGGGCGGGCGGCTGGGGTGTCTGGTGACCTAATGTGGCGCTTCCTCCTGCTGACCATCGGCGAGGCCCAGGCCAGACCAGCGTCCTTCTGTGACACCTGTCACTTGTATGCTGGTTCTCCTGGCCTCCTGCCAATTTTCAGCTACAAAGGAAACAGCAGGTGGTCACTGTCCCAGGACCCCTGAGGCACCGCCCTCCCCAGCCACTCCACCCTCTGTCCAGCGATGACACCATTTCTCATAAAATTTTGAAGCGCGTGAACCAGCAAAGGACCCCGGGCCCTCTTTGTTAACGTCCCCTGTCCATCGCTCATCAAGACTTGAGGTCCCTCTTGGCCAGAGCCCAGTGCACAGTGGGAATTGGGCAGGGGATGGGTATTATTCCGACAGGAAGAAAAAGGAGAATCTGGGGAAAATGTGCCACAATGACAGGCACAAGCTTTGAAGTTACAACCTTGGGTTCGAATCCCAGCTCCGCCTCTGACCCAGCTTTTACCTGAGCTTGTTCTGAGTCTCAGTCTCCCCATCTGCAAACAGGGAACAAGAATCCTGTCCCAGAGGGAGATGGGACAGTGCTAGCGCCCACTCCGCCCCGGGCCTGGTATACGTCAAGTGCTAGTGAACGAACCTGGAGAGGTGCCCTGAGACATAAAGGGAGGAAGCCTTCATCATGGTGGCAAAATCCTGCGGGTCTGGGTGGTTGGTAATGAGCCCATCAAGCTCACAACACAACAGGATGGCCTCTCAGGGAAAGCAGGTATTTCAACCACCTGCCTGTCCACCCTCCACTGTCCCTCGTGACTTGGTCACATGATCCACCTCTTGCCATCTCCGCCATCAGGCTGGTCCCAGAGGCAGCAGCACGTCACAGGGACAATAGGAGAAAACAGTGACCTCGCCCGGATGGTGACCTCACTACCCCACCACTCCAGCTGCCCATGGGCATCCTGGGTGCTTCTTGCCCCTCTGGACAAGGCAGGGTACATGCTCCAAGGTCTAACGCCCTAAACTGCAGAAACGCTTCTCTCCGG
This sequence comes from Hystrix cristata, assembly GCA_004026905.1. Lineage (NCBI taxonomy): Eukaryota > Metazoa > Chordata > Mammalia > Rodentia > Hystricidae > Hystrix > Hystrix cristata. The sequence goes on along the minus strand of PVJO010007381.1, from coordinate 3,984 downwards.
GCACCTGGGCGGCGAACCCAGGTCAGGGAGGGTCCTGCTGAGGTCGCCCAGAGAGGCTGCCGGAGCCCAAAGCCCGGGCCCTGTGCTCGTGCCCCCGTCCCAGCCACCCAGATACTTGGAATTCCACCCACACACTCTCTCTTTGTACTCCGGAGCTTCTTGCTCCTGGACCACTAACCCAGAAACTCGACCCTCGGAGGCTGGCTAAGCCCCAGGAATGCAAATGTTTAAGGCTGCCCACCCGGGCCGCCCCTGCAGACTAAACTAAGGTTTAAGAGCTTTTTTCAGCTTAGTGTTTTTGGGGAAATTTGTTGTTTTCTTTTTTGAGGGGGATAGGAGGAGGAGGCTGAAAGGAAATGGGACTATTTCCAGCACCTGTAATTACCCGCTGCCTGTTTCATCAGACTCCTTGGCAAAGTCCCTCCAGTGGCCTGGGCCTGAAGGCGGGAGGCAGGACTCCGGAATTCAGATGTGGAAGGGCCAGACAAGGGGAAGTGAAATGACTATTTTATTTTTTGCAGGGCTGGGGATTAAACCCAGGGCCTTTGCACTGAGCTACAGACCCAGCACTTTTTATTTTTTATTTTGAGACAGGTCTCATTTAGTCTTTAAATTGCCCAGGCTGGACTAGAACTTGTGACCTTTCTGTCTCAGCTTCCCGGAGTGCTGGGATTAATTGCAGACACATGCCACCGTGCTTAGCTGAGATGCCTATTTTAAAAGAAGGAGCAGGGGTCCTCCCTTGGAACGTGCGTGCATCCACCCTTCTCCTCACACCAACCTTCCCTGTCCAGAATGCACTGTAGCTCTGTCCCACTAAACTCGGGAGGCTTCTGCCTCAAGAACACAGGTGACATAAATAAGTTCCCACAGTCAAACAAGAATGCAGAGCCCACCCTCAGCACACCTTCAAAAGGAGGGCTGTGGCCAGCTGTGAACAGACACGACCCTGCGGGGGACACAGGACTGGGAAAGGGGCAGCTGATTCGGTCTTCACTCTGGTTGAGGAATCCGCCCCCCACCGTGTGCCAAGCACTGACCAAGGCGTGGGGGCTGCAGACCTGCGAGGTGAAGCCCCCAGAGAAATGGTCCACAGAGGCCCACAGAGCGTCCACCGGGTTGGGTCAAAGGCGTCAGCTCTTCCATCATCAGTGAGGAGGTTGGTAGCTCATTCATTCACCCACCCACCATCCACCTTATCCATCCAGACTCCTTCTGAGCACCCACCATGCCCGAGCCACCATGCCAGGTGGGCGCCACAGTGATCAACAGGATCTGCCTGGAAAACGTTCTGGGACCCCCACCCCGGAATTACTCATGAGCTATGTCCCTAGCTTTGCCAGCTACTTCCTCCTGCTCTGTGGCCTGAGATACTTCAGAGAGGAAGGGAAGTGGTAGGTAAGCGCTTCCCCCGTGAATCAAAGAATAAATGAAACATGCTGAACAAACTGCTGTTACAAAACACCCCACAACTGTGTGTAGGGGACACCGAGATGACAGGGGCTCTCCTGGCCCTCTGGAGCCTCCCAAGGCACGGGGGAGACACGGGCACCCCACATCTGCATACACCTGGGAGGCAAGTCCTCTGAGGGTGGAAGCCATCTGGTTCAGATGGAGAAGGAAGCCACACAGGTGGATGAGTCCAGCACACAGTGGGCTGTCCTGGCTGCAGAGACGAGAACGGTTAAGCATCACCCTCCGGTCTGTCTCTTTCCTGCTCCAGCCCCTCACCTGGGACACTGTCTGGTGCTCACCCCGTGAGTGTCTGTACACATCGGGAGGAAGAAGTCTCTGCCATGCAAACTGAGGAGGGAGAAACTCCAGCAGGGGGTGGGGCTGAGAAGGCACACTGGACATCCGAGTCCCGGGCAAGGACTCTGGCCCTGCCCTGAGCAAGTACAACGGGCTGCTCCGAGTCACCGGATCCAGCTGCCTCTCACCCAGGCCCCTGGCAGGCAGGTGGCCAGCTCGAGCCAAGGCCCAACCACTGTCCTCCAGGAAGGTCTGGGGACGGATGGGTGGGGACAGTAAAGGCAAGGAGGTGGCTTCTCAACTGAAGCTGGGGTGCAGGGGTGGCCAGAAAAACAGTGGTGTAGGTGCGGAGTTCATGCAGCGCCACATAAAACTAATCACCCTGCTGCCCCGTCCGGTCTTCCCTCTCTATCATCCCGGCCACCCCCGCGATCCTCTCCCCTCCCCAGGGTGGACACTCAGGGCTGCTCTGGTTCAGGCCCTGACCCGACACCAGTCACAGCGACCCTGGGACCACACAGGATGGGGACCTCACTGCGCCGCTCTGGCAGGGCACCCCCAGCCCGTGCCAGGGCCCCTTCTGTGCCAGGCACACATGTTATGTGATTGTGCCCCACCTCAGACAGCAAGTCCTGGGGCTGGGACTCCTCCTTGTCTGCTGTATCTCGAGGCCCTGATCTGTGTGAACTCTGCCCGAACTCTTGAATGTACAAAAGAACAATTCTCTGACGGCCGTGCCTGTCTTCAGTTAGCCCTGCGGCAGTTCTACAAGAGGCCCTCACGGTTCTTTCCAGATGTGGAAACTGAGGCTCAAAGAGACTAAAGAACAATCCAGGATCCAGGTGAAAGCTCATGGTGTGACAGGGCAGGGGGCCTGCTGGGCTAGAAAGGAGGACCCTACGAATCTATCTGCTTGGTCCCCAGGTAGCCTGGAGAAGCTTCTACACCATCAGGGGAAGGGAGAGGGGTCCAGGCCAGAGAGGATGTGTAGCAAAGGGAGAGACTGAGGCAGGGAGGCTCCATCACCCCTGGCCAGGATAAGGGGGCCTCAGGGGCCTCTAGGTGCCCACACCCACCTCCACCCCAGAGCCCTGCTGTCCCCGGCACAGGAAGCACCAACGCTCCAGGCTGTCCGGGAAGGGCAACGGGCACAGCTGCTTCCTGCCCCCACCTGGCCCAGCACAGCCCACGGCTGTCCACCCTGCTTCCGCTGTCTCTCAGGGACTCAAGGGTCGAGCCTGGCACACAGGCCCTTCACACACACGTGGGATAAACAGAAGGTCCAGGAGGAATAAAAAGCTCCCACCCAGGCAGCCAGGAAGCATGGAGCCTCAAAAAGCCACAGTCCCTTTGTCACGGGAAACCAGCCACACATGGCTGTGACACCATCCTCCCCCCAGGGGCCTGAAAATCTGCATCTTTCTTTCTGTGTCACACACACACACACACACACACACACACACACACACACACACACTCCTCCCAAATACTACACTGAAATCCTGGAGTCATATTGATTTTGATGGTGCCATGTGTTAAGCACTCACTGTATCTCCGGGTCCCGGCTAAGCTCCCACCAGCAGGAATCTCTCCCTGCCTTCTTCCTCCTCGCTCTCAGCTCTTGCACAGCCCAAGCAAGGCCAACCTCCTTCAGGAAGCTTCCCTGCTTGACCTGCCAGGTAAGTGCTGATCTGTGTCAATACCCTCCAGAACCCTGCTGGCCTCTCCTGCCCTCTGGTCCCTTTGACCTTGTGTTGTAGGGCTGGGAGATCGCTGAGTATTTGCAGCCTTCCCTGAGGCCAGGATTAAGGTCAGGATTAAGACCTACCCCAGCTAGTGGGCACCTGGGCTTGGGGTCCCGGCTGTTGAATGGACAGAACCAGGCAGCTCACCCGTATTGCCTCATTCCATCCCTCCTTAAACCCCCATTTCTCAGGGGGAAACTGAGGCTCAGAGAGGTTAAACACCACACCCAGGTACCAGGCTGCAATCACCAACCCCCAAATCTTAGCCAGACTCAGAGCTGCTTCAGCCCCCACACCCAGACTGAACACAGCTTCCCAGTGTGGCCACCTTGGGACAAGCAATTACTGTCCTAAAGAAAGGCAAAATGCCACACACATACCTACAATCCAGCACTCTGGGAGGCTGAGGCAGGAAGATCACAAGTTCAAGCCCAGACTGGGCAATTTAGTGAGAATCTGCCTCAAAAAGAAAATTTAAAAAAAAAAA